>QKQZ01051077.1:0-23471 GCA_003595255.1 Solenopsis fugax
GCTTACATGAAGAAAATTTTTCTCTTCATATAAGCAAATTATGTCTGTTCAAGATTATAATTCCTTCCAAGAAGATTTTATATACTTGCTTAAATATGAAACAATGAATCTTGATTTAATACTAATTTTTTTTCTGTATACATATCAATATTTCTGAAACGGACATTTCAGTTGGACGTTGTTGCAATACTGCTGAAACATTGTAGCAATATTTTGCTATTTTGTACTGTACAGGCAGCTTATGGGGTAACAACTCGCGGATGGATTGCAAAAAAAAAAAACACGGAAATCTTGGACGATCCCGAGAGACGATTGCGGAGAGCGACTTCCAAAGAACTCTCGTATCGTAGAAATTACGCCTCGAACGTGGCGCGCGCGCGCGCGCGAGCGCGGTGCGCCACAAACGATTGCATTTTTTCTTCTCTACGCCGACATCGCCGACCGCAAAGGCAAATTAAATTCTCCCGCCGCAAGTGCGGAAATTTTATCCTTCGCCGTCTGAGTGTATTTTACAACGCGGCGAGGGAAGCAAAAAGAGACGAGGAAACGGTTGCGAGAAGCGCGCGGACGATCTCGGACTCGCGCGCGAGAAAGAAGCGTGGGAACGAGCAGGAGGAAGGGGAGGGGAAAAAGAAAACGAAAAAAGAAGAATACAAACGTAATTTCCAATGCGTTTGAATACTAACGGGCGGGAGAGTGAGAAAGAGGACGAGCGTCCCGGCGAGCAAAAAGCTTACGCGCCCGACAACATTCGAAAACATTTGCTGAATTCGCGCAGCGAGAGCGCGACGAGCGAGAGCGAGCGACGTCGATATTGTGCACGGCTCGGTCTCGGAATACCCATTGTTCGGCATTGTTGGCACGTATTCCCTCCTTCAACGATGATTGATAACCGACTTCGCGTCGGTGTAAGTTCGCGTGCACGCGAGCCGCATACATTAGCGATAATAGTGCGTATCGCGGGCGAATCGCGCGGGCACGCACTTCCACAGCCGCGCTCTCGGAAGCGGCGCACACGGACGCGCTCCCAGGGATGGCCATTTCGCGCGGCGAAAATGCTGAGATTGCTACTGTAAAATCACACTTTTCTACATATAATCTTTTTACGCACACACAGTTTATATCAAAGAAAGTTTAAACTGTGCTAATTAAGTTCAGAGTATACGAGGGAAAAAGCTGAATGAAAATGATTTTTACTTATGCAAATATAAAGTGTAACTGCAAATGAAATGATAAAAAATTCCTCAGTTTGTTTAATTCAATTCAAAATAATTCAATGATGCAGTTAACGTTTTGCTTCCAGGAAAGTGATGAGCGATCTGAGTATCCGGATGCGCCCTGTTTTACTAACAGAACACGTGTTTTTCCAGCACACTATTTTTCTAATTGTCTTTACAGATTTAAAAATCCTTCTCTACAATTAATGTATAGGCACTAATATAGACGAAACTGATCGATTTTATATCGAAAACGAAAGAAAATTAAAAAATTTAGATCTGTTTTATCTACTCTTAGTTCAATATGGCGTCTAGAGCCATCAACGCGTGCCAATATTTGCTTCATATAAAAATTCTGCAGTGTATTTATACAAAATAATTTTAATAAAGATTATACGAAAATATAATGTCCATACAGTACAGTATAGAAAAGCATTGCAAAATATTACTGTAAAGTTTCAGCAACATTGCAGCAATGGTAAAATGTCATTGCAACGTTAATACAATAGTGTATACGTTGCTGCACATATAAATATTGTATTAACGTTACTGCAACGTTAAATATCAATATTTCTGAAGCAGACATTTTATCGTTGCTGCAATGTTGCTGAAACATTGTAGCAATATTTTTCAATGTTTTTGCTATTCTGTGCTGTAAGGCTGTTGAGTTCTTAGAATTATATATAACACCTAATGAAAGATTAGTGTGCTTGAAAATTTGTGTCATCATCTACAATACATGTGTGCAATATTGATGTAGTAGTACGTAGTGACGTATTGATGTTTTGTATATCGTACGTATGTATTGTAAATCGTGTATAAGTCATTGTTCAGTCGATAAAACTCATGACTTTGCTATTTCCTAAAGCTTAATTGTAATTACGAATAATTAACTTTAACCAGACGCATTTATCTTTTTTCGATCCCGAGCTTGCAGCGAATCCTCCATCGCAACGAAGCGAACGGTTGAAAGTTCAACTCGTGAAACTCGCGTTACGTCCATCGAAACTGTTCGGCTCCGCGAGTTGAGAACCCCGACTTCGGTTATATCGCGGAACGAGCATTCCGTCGGTTCTACGAACGAATAGAGGAGGCAGGCTTCGTACACATACGTGCACCCATTGGGACTGTTGGCACCCGCGAGACCGGTACCTATGTGCCCTCGCTGGCAACAGCGGACCGTATTGTGCGGCTGCTCGATGTGTCTACAAGTTGCGCGAGATAAGCGGCTGAATAGGTTCATTTATTGAACTTCACACTCTTCGAACCTTCGCCCACCGCCGATTTTCCGTGCCTCCTCCCGTTCTTGTTGGTTTGCACGCGACAGCTTTGCACAACTTCTCATTCGATCGGATAAAATAATATTATGTTTTTATTAATTTCAATATTCTTCACAATATCTCTCTCTCTCTCTCTCGCTCTCTAAAGCCTGTATGTAATTAATAAACACGGTTACCAAAATAATCTCGATATTATGCATAATTATTGCGGTGATAAACAAGTTTAAAGCTATCAGCGAAATACCTGCGTCACGATTACATTCGCATTATTATTCACCTAATATTGCGCAGCGCGGTGAGACGCAAACGTTTTTACGAACGCCGTATTTATTTGTTGGAGCACATTGTACGAATACGGGGAACATTCAACGCTATCGCGATCCGCGGTAAACCCATCTGGTATCCGTTAGCCCGCCTGTTAAAATAATCGGCATTTGAAACAGTCGCGTTCCCGGAACGACGGCGCAGTTTAGTGAAACGTCTAATCTACGTGTGTCGGGACAGACTGCCATAACGCAGCGTATATGGCATCATAAATGTCGCATCGGCCATTACGAGCCGATGCTTACAGAATATCTTACGTTCGCCAAGCTCCGCGTTTGGCTCTCCATCAATATGTTCCGTTTTAAGCTTCCTCAAATTGGCGTCTAAAAGACGCTCCTCGGCTTCCTCTTCGCGCATTAAATGCCAATTCCTAAGTAAGACGATATATACATCACCCACGCGCAATAAATTAAAAAAATGTTCGACTACCATGTCTCTACTTTTATAATTCATTATTTACTTCGACTTATACCTGTGTAATTCACTTAAATTATTGTATCCTACTTGCCTTAATTGATGTAATTTTCTGATATTTATTGTTATCTATTATGTATTGGATGATTGCAAAAATTCGTATACGACTTTCATAAGTTGAAATGTTTCCACTCACTTATGAAAATCGTATTATTACTTTCTTTATGAAATTAAAATGACACCTGCAGATATCGCAGTACAGATAGAAATCGATGAAAAATGCAGTAATCACAAAGAGAATTAAAACGAATAATTTCAATAAAAAAGAAACTTAATAATTTCCACGTTAGGATAATTAATTATGTATTAATTTTCTTTCGGAACGCGAAAATTCGAGATAGAACAAATATTAATAAATTAATATTCTTAAATCAATACTCTTTTTTTTCGATTAAATAGAATGTTTTTTTTTTAATCCTGGGACTAGATTTAATACATTTCGAGATGGCCCGTTCGTCGAAATTGACGTGAGCAACCGAATATTCAACGTGAATTTACTTTGCAGAATATTAAATATTTCGAAACGATATAACAGGTCGGTTGGCGCGCGGCCTTGATGTTTATTTTTCTAGCCCAATGTTGTGTACAACCGTCGCTCCGTACACAAGGTCGCCGCGATATACCATTCCAACAAGCGAGCTGGATGAACGTGACGCATGCCTCTTCGCGTATCGTCGCATTACCCCTCGAGACACGACGGCGACGTACATCAGAGAGAATATCGAGATGCTATTGTATCCTTTTACGACCATTATAACAAACGACTTACTGATCCGCGCAATCAATAATTCGTAATCAACTTTATATCTGAACTTACACCTCGCGTGATTTGTTCGAGGCGATACGAACCATAATAAATCAATTTTGTGACGCTAACGCGCAATAATTGGTCACTTAGCGACATAGGAACTCAAAGAGCTCTCTGAATTCAAAGTCTTTTTTTGTTGAAGCAAAGGTGAGTTATAAGAGTGGTCAGAAAACAAGCTTCATTGAGATGCAAGATAAAAAATAATTTATTAGTACGTATAATCAAATTAATGAAATACAATTCAACTTTACTTAGTCATCATTATTCACGAACCGAAATATAAATACACATATTTAATCATTTAAAAATGAAATCAATGAAATAAAATAATTTTTATCGAGATTTATATGTAATTTTGTTACTCTTTTCGGATTGATAGTGTGCTGAATGAGTAATTCGAGAATCACAGATTATAAAGCATCGTCTATTAACCATTTATTAATTAGATTGCACACGAAAAAAATAATTTTACTAAGTAGTATCTAAAAATTTAGCTAGATACAGATCAGAAAATAATTTTATGTTGGACTATCAAAATAATTATGTGAGAGGTACAAGCGTGATGATACTGATGCAAAAAGTTTTTACAGTCTAGCAATCAGTTTAAACATCCAATATAAATTTAATGGTTCAACATAATTATTTTCAGATCTGTATTTCAGCAAAATTGTCGTTTCCATACAGTGCATTCAATAGTTACTTATTTTATAAAGTACTATAAATATTTCTAACATAAATGTTTCTGGCTGAAACTTATTTCTGTTCGTTGACCGCATTCACAGGTACAATCTAAACGTGTCGTTTTATGAATGGGCTTTATGACGATGCATGGATAATTAATCATCCAGATCGAATCGGGAATTTGAAGACTCGACGAACTTTTAATTTTGAATTATTCTGTCTTAAATTTAGACACGTACAAAAAAGTGAAAAATGTTTCAGGTCGAGCATCTATAAAATCGTATTTTAGAACATTGAAAGAGTGTATCAGAATTTTTCCAGATTTTTTTATAGCTCGAAAACCTCTTCAAAAACACTGTCATGCGTCAATGACCCGGTTGGACTAGAAAAGCAGCGAAAAAACGTTGGACTACAGAGAGTTAATTAATGTTATAGGAAATATACGTCAAATAATTAATTGGAAACAGTCAATATTAGAAATACTTAAAAGAACTGTTCTAATGACGGTGTGTGATCGCTTGCTATAATAATCGTAATATAATAAAAAAATTTGTCACGAATCGAGATCCATGTACATATATGGCAAACACCGTCCGTACGTTGAATAGTACCACTGTTTTCACCGACAAAGCGTGCCACGGATGATTAATCTTAATTAATCATAATTTCGGAATACCGTATGAAATGTCGCACAAACGTCGTATCTTGATAATTAGTTCGTGTGCGATCGTAATTAACCGCGTTTTCGCGAGTGTTGTGTTGCGGTAAATCGAGTGAGCGTATGAATCCTAACAATTCTGAGAATCTGGAACGAAAAGGAGGAGGCCTACGAAGCATTACAAGTAACGGCGAAGCAAACTTGAAAGGTAAGTGATTTATTATTTATGTATTATTTCTTATTCGCGAAATCGATCACTCTTTCCCGTTCGTCCGAATCCTTTATTTAGACGATTTGAAAATAGAAATTGGAGGAAAGGGCCCTCGCAAAACTTTATAAAAAGAAGACATTTCCCTCGCAAATTTCCTCGCAAACTGACTGCCGAAAATCTCGCGAGAAATCTGAAATTCGACGGAGAAACCGCCAGCGGACGATCTCCGCGCTCGCAGACGCAGGCGATTGCCATTTGCATGTGCGTGCTCGCGAATAGCTCCAAGTACGGTCGGCGACGGCAACAACCGCATGTTTATTCAACGCACGGTCGTTCATTTCCCATATGACAATATCGGTCGATGGGCGAATCGCTCGTATTCCCCCGATACACGCGACTTGTGCGGGCGTTCGCGATACGTCGCGTTGGTGAACAGAGAAACGAAAAAAGACACGGACACGTGACGATGACGTCCTCAAGCATGGGTAAAATGAAGCAAATCGGATTATCGTGGGGATTTATCACGAAGTTTAACGTGAAAGAGAGGCGAAAAGGATTTTCCTCGAAATTGTGTATCCTTAATTGTAAGTAATGTGTGCTGAAATTATTAATTATAACTGGTTGTTGGATAGTAATTTATTTACGCATTTAATCGCCATGAAATTATTTCGCAACGTATTTCAGAGACGAAGCTTTGAGAAAAGGTGTTTTAGATGTAAACAATCGTTTTCGATTATCTTCGCTCCCTGCGACAAGATTCGCAATTAAAATTCTATTACTGCAGAGCTAATAGAAACAACTTTGTTTTTGTTTTTCAATTTATCTTGGCTTCATTCATCGACATAATACAAAATTTGAGTTAGCTCAAACATAATGCTTAATGGTTTGGTAGACCAAAATCAGGGGACCCACTAATCGGTACCGAGCTTCGGTACACAAGAATACCGAGCAGAGGCTTTCACGTTCGAAATAATGGCGAATTGTCGATTACCGCTATCATGGTTGTACATCCAGCTCCGCTCCGGAATACGATGCATTTTAGGATGCAGAGCGACAGCCGTTGATGCGGTCAACGACACCGGCTGTATAGCTATGAGAAATACGCGAATACAGATAATTATGTACACACTGTCTTTAGATACTGTATTGATATAAAAATTAATTAATATTTCTTATTTTTTGACATGGATAAAATATAATAAAATAAGATTTCGGATATAATAAAATATTAAGGATATATATATGATATCTCGAAACATTACCAAAAATATAAAAATTTCATAGAATATTCCAGTATTGGAATTTGTGTAAAATTTGAATTTAAAAGTTATTTAACTTTCTGTTTACTCTTGATTCTTATATGTAAAATCATGTTTTGTAATACTTATTTGCAAATTTGATGGAGAAGTAGTATTACCAATTAAATTACAATTTTTACATATACTAATAAAACTCTAATAAACATTCGTACAAAAATTCATTTAGATCCACTTAATTGTTTAAAAGTTATTTATTTAAAACTGCAGCAAAATGTAGTAATTTTCGCTGCAAAAACCATCATAAATCAAATTTTTCCTCAAATTTTTCTTCTTTACAGCTTGTTTCAGGACCAAAATTTGGGCATGCATGCTCAAAATTTTTTGTTATTAATTAGGAAAAAAAAAGAATAAACCTAAAGAAGCATTCACTTTTTAAATTTTAACTTTAGCTTGTATTCTACAGCCAAAACATCCTTAAAATAAAAAATAATTTTTTTATTCTTTAATTTCAGAAATAACGAGTCATGAACAGTTGCATTATCAATTTAAGATCTTATCTAAATATAAATAATTTAATCGCACGCGCAAAAAAATTTTGTTTTTTAAAGAAAGACAGTTTCTATTTTTAACAGAACACAAAATGCTTTCATTTCATTTTCGATCTGATAACCAATCGCCTATCGTTATCGGCGACACGAAAGAATCACTCAATGCAATTAACGATACTTTATAATATTGACCGTTCGCAATTAATTTAACAGTATATTCCTGATAACGTTAATTAATTATCCGTGCACCGTGATAATGTACGCAGCCCATCCACAAAACGGCACGAATATGTCATTCCGACGGAAGGACAACCGCAGCCCGCGAATAATCGCGCGGTACTCGGCATGATCAAGATTTTATTAATAGCCCGCAATAATCCACAATACTCGAAATTAGACGTTACCATGACAACCTGAATTAACTTTGATCTCAGGTGGGACGTCCATCGGAAATGTGTCCGCTATTCGTCAATGCCTCGCGTAATCAAGATGGAGAACACTTCAATAATATCCGACTGGTTAATCAGTTTCCAATACGACTATCGCTATATACACAAGGGGATGCGCAAGGCCCAAGGGTTATATCGCTACTTCCGACTGGGTCCGATTTCACGGTTCTATTTTTCGACCATCCCCCGACGTACTTAAATTACGATTAAATTTTGCAAACAACAACGAAGAGTTTCCGAACGTTAGCTTTAGCGTAATATAAATTAACAAGATTGCGTCGTCTCATTATTTGTGAGACAACGTCATCGTTTTCTAAGGATACAAGTTAATATTCGATGTCTTGTGTAACCAGCTGTTCGTGATAAAATTCCTTGGATCGGGAATTAAAGTGCTGATGTAATGAAGGATTAAATCTCGTTAGAAGCATCCGAGCACCCTCGAGAGACGAAGGTGAGGCGGATTATATCGAAACGCGAAATTCTGTCTCTCCCTTCTTCTTAGATAATGCCTAGAACTTTTCGATTTCGGTATTCGGAACTTCAGCATCCGGCAGATCGTGCTTTTGTCTCTGGGCAAATACGCTTCTCGACAGCACAATCGCACGGAAGAATCGATCGAATCTGCGGCGGTGGCAGCGGCAGCACCACCAGCAGCAGCAGTAGCATCAGCAATAGTAACATCCACGGACTATACGTGGCGGCTAGCTCTCGTCGGTACGACGGAGCCAGGTTTGCATACAACGTGGCCGCGGTTGACCGGGTTTTGCGCAGGGAAAATTTGCATTGAACGACGCACGCGAGAGCGTGCACGTGGATGCACGCGCGGGTCAACGCGCGTTTTCAAGCCCACGCGGATGGGTATTATTGTACATACGCCCGCGAATGCGCAACCTCTTCCTCTCCCGGGTGCACGTCCGCGCGTGTAAACGCGCGTCCGAATAGAATGGTGGAAAATTATGCATGAGGATTTCGCACGACTCAGCCGCGTCCGTCGCGTCGAGTATTCGCGTGTTGGCCGGTAATTTATTCGTCCCCTGCGAGCGCGTGTCCCCGGCTCGCGGGAACGATCCGGAGGATCAACCGGTCGGGATAACGTCGGCAAGAAAAGGGATCGACTGGGAATCGCCGAGCATAAATTTTCAGATCCGATCAAATGGGAAAGAGAGAGAGAAAACGGGTAAGTAAATATTATTAATGTTGTTAGGGAATCAATACGAAATCTCTCTCAGTAAATTTACTCTACCCTATAATTAGTATTTTTATCAACAGATTTTTATTAATACTCAACGAATAACTTTGATGTAAAATGAATAATTTTTATTCCTTTTTTAACAAAGATTTTATTGTAATTATATTGCGTAATTTATATTGTAATATCTTTTAACCTTTTTTCTTAATCATTGCAGTAAGGAAAAATCGATTTTGCTAAAGTGAAAATTTAGCTAGACACAGATGTGAAAATAATTTTGTTGGACATTAAAATAATTGTGTAAGAGGTCAGTCAAATTAGAATGTCAAAATATTTTGCAGCCTGCTCATCACACCCAGAGAAAAGTTATGTTTAAATTAACGAAATCATTTCTTTTTTAAGTTAAAGTGAAAATGCCTTTGAGGAAAATAAAAATTTATTTAATTTCAAGAAACACCGTTATTAAAATTTTTTAATTAAATAAATTATTCGTTCAAATTATTTGTTTAATTAGACAATTTTTTAATTCAAAGAAAGTACTGACAGAAATGTAAGAAATAATTTAGTTGATCCAGTTTTAAAAATATATTTTTCTCATTAAAAAAATGATCTACGTGGCGCAATCAAATTATTTCTTTAATCTCTTTAATAAAAGAAACCCCCAAAATATTTTTTTCAAATCAAAGAAACTTTTCTTTAAGCGTACAGCAAATGCACAAATTTCTTTGATTCAAAAAAATTTTTTTACTTGAAGAAACTTCTCTAGGTGCATGCTTGCGTCCTCCTAAATTTTTTGGAATCTCACTCTAAAGAGTCAACCAGTTCAATCAATCTTGAAAAAAATGACTGAATTTTCACTCTTTAAAGTGAGATTCTACTCCAAAGATTTTAGTACATTATTTTCAAATCTGTATCTAGCTAAATTTTTAGATATTTCAATAAAATCGTTTTCTGCGTATATCTTCGAGTGTATTTGCGAGAAATATCGTCGTACTAGATGGAATACCGTGCGATAACAGAAATGGCGTTTTATTCCACGATGGCACTAGAATCTTTCGTAAAAGGCGCATACAGAAACACGTGTGTTGACGAGTACCATTTTCCGAAAACACGAAAAAGTGAGAGACTAACAATCGCGAGTTATTCGCGCGCGGTGAATCACCCCGGGCTCGCGAGAGGAAGAGGTGACCCCCGTGGAAGATAACGCGGTAAGCGCTTGTATGTACCCGATTGCATGCATGCAGGCGTGCATATTTGATCGTGCCGCTGTGCAACGGTGGCGTTACAAAGGCGACGCGTGACTCACATCGCCATTTACGCGAGCGCGGAATGTGAAATTCACTGAACGGACGATTTTACGGATTGTTGTAACTGTAAAGTATGCACCTGCGACTCCACGCGAAAGTACATCCGCCGCGTCATTTGCAATGGAATTAAAAATCAACTCTCCGGCAGTCTGGACGTTATCGTCAATCGACATGTTAATCATGTTAATCGACATAATAATACACAGATGTCGACGTCTGCGACGCTTACAATGATCTCTACACTGAGAGAAATCGTTTGGTAGTGATCAAATGAATTTTATAGTTACTGGTACCAAAAACTTAGTTACATTTAACAAAACTTTTTGTAATTTGTTGTATGAAAATAATTATTTGGTTAAGGCTACAAATTGTTTGATCAAAACAACTATATATTTAATAACTATCACTATAAAATTTATTTGATCACTATTCAATCAAACTTTGGTTGATTTTACCAAACATTTCTCTCAGTGTACAGTTAGCTATATATTTCCTGTCTTTTTCCAATTGTAATAAATAATGTTATAATATGTGTTAACTAATAAAAACGTAACGCTACACATACACTGAAAAAAATGATCTGATTATATTAACAAACCTTGTATGATTGAATATTTCTGGTGAAACCAAGCAGAATTTCTGATTATTACCCTGAGAGAAATCGTTTGGTAGAATAGTGATCAAATGAATTTTATAGTTACTGGTACCAAAAACTTAGTTACATTTAACAAAACTTTTTGTAATTTGTTGTATGAAAATAATTATTTGGTTAAGGCTACAAATTGTTTGATCAAAACAACTATATATTTAATAACTATCACTATAAAATTTATTTGATCACTATTCAATCAAACTTTGGTTGATTTTACCAAACATTTCTCTTAATGTATGAGAGAGGAAAGAGATCGGAAAAATGTGTTACGTGCCGCATCTCCGTAAAAACAATGTGATAATCGGAACGATGAATTTTACACGTCTCTCCCGGCGTTTACTTATGCATGAAGAGTTCATTTATTTCCCTTACAAACTTATCGAGCGTGCCGTTCAAACGATGTATGAGGTAGAAAACGCTATCGACAATCTCGCGATTTTTTTTATTTCGTGCCGCTTTATATCGAGATTTCGGGGTTTCGGGCATTAGCGATAGCTTTTGCTTGTGGCACGATTGCACGCGTAGCTCGTTACGTCTAAACGATCGTTATTTTTCCGGCCCCGATATAGCTGTCGTGCTGCCATGTCCAACATATTCGATTTATAACGGTCTCTTTCGGGATCGGGATAATAATGGCGCGTGACATGCACAACACGTAAATGGAGAACAACCCCACTTGAGACTGAGACGTGGTTCCTGAAATCGTGTCATTAATCGCGAAACAGAACCCGAACGCATTTTGTACGCTCCCTCGCGAAGTTTTCTGCAAGATCGAATACAATATATAATTTATCAACATAACATATCCCAAAATAATAGAAAGAAAGAGAGAGAATAAAACGTAACTTTATTGTCCAATCGAATAGCTTATTCTCTCCTGGCATTTATAATAAAAGGAATCGTGCAATATCTAGAAATGTATGATGTACAAAATTATGCATCGCAATTTTTATTTAATATTTTGAATTCTGTGTAATTCATCAATTGTATAGCATAAAAAGAATTGTATAGAATGTTTTACTGTAGAAATTATTGAATAATCGTAATAATTAATACACACTCTAAATTATTAAGTTAAACTAAAGGAAATATTAAATCATTTATAAATATGTAGGGTAACTCAAGTATTTACGCCACAAAAATCAGAAAAATAAAAGCGAGAAGGTAATTCACTCACACTCCGTTTATATTATCTATATCTTTATGTTATATTAGTATCGTATTATGATTTCAATTTTTTACTGTTAATAATAACGAAACCATTGAGTTGAATCAATTTGTCAATGTTGTGAATAGCGCAGTGATGCGTACAACCTACGTAAAAAGCTTCTCTTTATAGGGAGTATAAAAGGCAAAGTGGTTATTTCGTTTTAATAATGACATAAGTATAGAGGAATAATAAAGGATGGTATATATCTCAAAACAAGCGTTTAGCTCTTATATTCTTTGTTCAGCTCGATTGTCCTACTTATGAGAAGCCATATCTTTTGATATACGGCAAAAGTGCAAGTGTTTCTTAAAGTTTCTTTTTTCTAATATAAGAAAATTAATGTTTCACTTCTTTTTAATTTTTTCATTGTAGTATAAGTTTTTTTTATCAGTATAGTTTATTCATTATTAAAACATAGCAAATGATGCTTGATAAATTAAGTTTTAAAATGCGGCATATATATCAGAGTTATGCTATTTTCATAATATGAAAAACTGCATACATTTATTCCATATCTTGCCTTAAAACAAAAACTTGTGTGCATGTCCATAATAATTCTAAATCTATATACTTTCTTAGTTCTACGTTATTAAACATCAATTTACAAAATTTTCACGGATCAAGAAAATAATAAAGAAAAACAAATTTGAAACAGATCAATTAAATTGTGTCTAGAGTTAAAAGTGAGCAATAATCAAAACCAAATGTGCATTCATAACATTAAAAACATGTGAGATGAAAACAATTTGTTTTACCATTTTCGTACATAAATATTTAACGAGTATTCGAAATATTCGATTATAACTTCGATTTTGAGCTGCATTTGTGATTTTAAATCACGTGTAATTTCGCGATTGAAAATCCAATTGGATATCGCGTTGAGATTCAAGAAAGAAAAATATAAATAAATAAATCGCGGTGCTAGATCGCAAATCGCGCATCTTTAGCGATATCCTCCTTTCTTTTACGTCCGCGCAGCCTGTTTTCTTTTTTTTTTTTTTCACGATGGCTGTGCTCTCAGGGAAGTAATTCCCCGCCGCGAATTTATTTAGTTTGCAAAAGCGCAACATCGGAAAGCGCGATACAGCCCAAGGCGTGCACGTGCATGTATTGCTCTCGCGCCACCGGACACCGGCTCGCTTTTACGCGCGATATCGTCGAATTGACGGGGACGCATCCGTCGCGCGCCGTCGGAACGAAGATGGAATAAAGCCTCGTCAGTTCGGACCCGTCCATTTCTGACGGGCCATCGCTAAACGCCGGACCTCGCAGCGTGCAAAAAAAAATTGAGCCTCGCGATTGACGCGCCGTGAGACATGCATGGTGCGCGCGTCGATGTATCGACGATTCGCCGCGTAAGAACTGAAGCTCGAAACACAAGCGAAATACATGCGATAAATCGGCTTTTTTCAACGGACTCCAATAAATATTTCGTGTACGTATAATCTCGTTCTAACGTGATCTAAATGCGGCGCGCATTCATTGATAATGTTAATTAGCAGTCGACGGGAGAAAATATCAAAACTGCCGAAAATAAACACAATACGAGTAAACACAATGTGTGAAACAATACGAAAAACAAAATATATGAAAATAGAAATAGAAAGCGAGCATTCCACTTCTGTATTTCAAGTTAAACACAGAGCATAAACAAAATAATGTTAATATACTAAAAAAATACTTTTTTTATTAATAACATATTAATCTACTATTTATCTTTAATTTTCAAATTTGATCTTCTCTTTGACATTAAGTGACATAAAATTCGTGCAATGCCTGAATAGCCATCAATGATGCATTATTTTTTTAGCAAAACATCTTTCAGTTGATTATATAAATAATGTTAGAGAAAGAAATTTGCTTTTCACACTATGTTTCAAAATTGTCCTCTGTTCTTCAAAATTTCAACATTTTTTCCAGCCAACGTAACTGTCTGAAATATCATCGAGTCATTATGAGCAGAGTAAAAAAAAAAAAAAAACAGATTTTCTCTTCCAAAGTAAATCTCTTAAAAAGTATTTTGCTTTAGAAGAATGTATAACATTGCATTGATGACTAATTAAGCATTGATCTTATTCCAAACAAGAATAAGATTTGTATTAAAAATAAATGGACCAATCTCTTATTATCTTATTTATCCAGAGAAGTTTCTTCGATTAAAAAAATATTTGTTTGAATCAAAAAAATGTGTGCGTTGCTATAAGGTTGAAGAAAAGTTTCTTTGATTTGAAGAAACTTTTTGGTTGTTCCTCTTATTAGAATTAAAGAAAGTTTGATTGTGCAACATAAATCTTTTTTTCAAAATGAAAGAAATATTTTTAAAACTAGAACAACTAAATTATTTTTTTACATTTCTGTCAGTACACTGAGAGAAATATTTTGTAAAATCAATCAAAGTTTGGTTGATTAGTGATCAAATGAATTTTATAATGATAGTTACTAAATATATAGTTGTTTTGACCAAACAATTTGTAGTCTTAACCAAATAATTATTTTCATACAACAAATTACAAAAAGTTTTTAGTTTTTTTGTTAAATGTAACAAAGTTTTTGGTACCAGCAATTATAAAATTCATTTGATCACTATATACTACCAAACGATTTCTCTCAGTGTACTTTCTTTGAATTAAATAATTATTTGATCAAATTAAATAAATAATTTAAACAAAAAATTTATTTACTTAAAAAATCAAGTTAAAAAAACGGTTTCATCAATTTGAACATAACTTTTTTCTTGGTGTAAAATAAGTAGTGTATTTCCCAGGTGTTCACATTATTTTGTACATATTCTCCGTATCTCTATAGTTAGCCGAATGAAAAAGAGAAAAGTCTTTCGATCGATCCGCCACTCGATTTTCTTAATTTTCCCCTCTCTTCTGACACAATGCACGAGGCATCTCGTGCAATTCCGTACGATTGCGAATTCGCGATCAGCGGCGTCGTGTCTTGCTTTGAAGAGTGACCAATCGTGCGCGAGTTTTCCGGAGAATCTTACTGGCGTATCGACGTAACTGTCGATACCTTCGCCTAATAATATGCGAGATCGGCGAGAGATCGGTCGAGCGGGCGGCATTCTCGCCCAATGCTGAATTTGGCGGATGCTCCTACCCGATAATACGTCCGGCGGCGGATTGCGTAGATTAAAATTGCACTGCCGGACGCTATCGTCGGCCGATACTCGACGTGCGGTTATGATCCGTCAATGCCGACGGAAACTGATGAAAAGTGCGCCGGGCGGAAATACGATTCTTTGTTTTTTTCTCTCCTTCTGACGCACCCACGTCGGCCGACGTCTGAGAGATGAGGCCGACGCCGCCCGCCGTCGAGAGAGAGAGAGAGAGTCGAGCCTCTCGCGCAAAACATTCCCACCCCGTTCGTAGCTCTCGATAGAAATGCCGCACATACCGAGGTATACGTATATGCATTTTACGAAAAATATTTATTCCCATCGCGAGAGAATACGCGTGGCTGTGCATTCAATATCAAATATTTATCCGCCGCGCCGTCAGTGACATATACCGCTCTCGCGAAAGACACGGAATCCTCCGTGTAACTTTGAAACTCCGGGCTGGTAGTTAAGGAATGTTCCGAGTAGTTTTAAGCAGACAGTCCGGTGCGAAGTAACTTCGAAGCAACTAACGCGAAATTTCATTAGCTCGCCTGCGGCACGTCCTTATGTATTCAGCGAGCGATTTGGAATGTCGAAAAGAAATGGTAAAATAATTTCGCGATCTCTCGTCTCGTACAGCGAGAGCAGTATACTGTATTTAAAAACGAAAGGAACTGCATAATACAAATTATTGTTACAGTAATGAGTCGTCTGATTAACTCAATAGATTAAAAAAAATTTAGGTCACACTCGATTCGATTCAAACGCGTTGTACTACATAGAAATCTCAGAAAAACGTGGTAATAAATTAAATTTTAAATATTTGTTGATTGACTTTAGCTATCTAAAGTAAAAAAATATTAGGAATGTACAGGACATTTCTCAAAACATCAAGAAAATTATGAAAAAAATTACAAATTGTTTTATATTGCATTTGAAAGTAATAGAAAAAAAAAACGACGGCGATTTTCTATCTGGATAAAAAATTATTTCAATAAGAAGTAGACGTGTGCTCTAATGAAAATATAATTAATAAAGAAACAATGAAAAAAATCTGAATTTTTTTTATTTAAATATTTTAAATATTCAAGATGATTTATGTGAAATTTCATTGCGATGCGGAGATCAGTTCTATAAAAAATTCTTAAGAAAATTTTTAGAATCTTTAGAATTTTTTTTTCTTAGAAAGAGTTTCTTTTTTTAAGAATTTTAGTAAAATTTAAATTTAGTAAAATTATTTTACATAACAGTTTAATAATGCTTTATTAAAATTTAACCAAATTTTAGTAAAAGTAAAAATAATAAAATTCGCCAAAGTCCACGCTGTCCTACGACTATCACAATTTTTAAAATAAATTCTAAGAAAAAAATCTACACGTAATTTTACCTGGCCTAGTCTCTAATCTACTCCAATTCATTTTATTCGCCGTAAATCGCGACGAATTCTTATATCAAAGTAGATATACTTCGTATTACGACTCACTTTTCGACGACCACGTTCGAAAATTGGAAAAAAATACGTTGCTCTCCTCAGCCGCTCCCATCACTGCTCGCCGTGCGTCCACGTAAACATCTTGGGAATTTTCCCGAAGTCGTTATTCCATTGCAGGCACTTCCAAGCACTTTTCATCACACATCACCTTTCTCACTGCGTGCTTTCGATATGCACTTTTCGCCGCGCCACCTTTCGACACGCGTCCTTTCTTTCCTACGCGTCGAAACACTTCACATTCATCTCGTACACACCACACTTGCCACCAAAACGCCGGCACTCCGCGACGCCCGTTTCGTTTCACTAGAACGCGATCACCGTCCGCGGCGCTCGTTCCGTTTAGCCAGGACGCGATCACCGTCCGCGACCACTTCCACGGCATCGGAAGATCCTCGGAAATTGAGTGGGAAAAGACGTTGCTCCCCCTCCGCCCGCCATTACTACTCGCCGCGCGTCACGTAGACACCTCGGAATTTTCGCCAAGTCGTTACTCCGTTAGAGACACTTCCAAGTACTGTTCACCACACTACGTCTCTCACCTTTCGTGCTTTCGATACGCACTTTTCGCCACGCGCCTTCAACACGCGTCCTTTCCGTCGAAACACGTCTCCCTTACACGCGACGCGACGCTTGTGACGCAATTGCCGAAACGCGGCATTCCGCGACGTCCGTTTCGTTTCACCAGGACGCGAGCGCCGTCCGCGACCACTTCCACGGCATCGGAGGATCTTTGGGAAGATCCTTGGCTCCGTTCCCGAGGTCGCTCGAGTCTCCTATCGGCGAATTACCTTCTCGATCCGCGATCAATAACGGATGTCGACAGTCGAACGCGACCGTGCCGGTACTCGGGGGCGACTGCGAGTCACTTCTACCAACTGTTTAACAACAAACTCGATTAGTCGCACGCTCCGTATCGATAAGTACTCGAAATGCACAAAACTCGCAGGGTTAAAAAATCTGATCCACGAACAACTTGTTGGTTGATGCAGCATTATTGCTTTTCTTGATACAGTAAATACTTCGGTCGGAGGTATTTATGCTGTTTACACTCTTTTTCGCGACGCGCTCGTACCTTGATGTGCAGCGGACTTCAGGGCGTGCGTCCGTGCGGAGTAAGGCGCGCGACCATAACAATCAAGTGTAAATAACAACGCGTCGACACTCGGGGTAGCGGTGGGAGAGGGGAGGGGGAAGAAGGAATGCGCGGCGCGGTTTGTTTTTTTATTCACTTATAATGGCTCGCTTCTCGGAACGTTTTCCGGCAGTTTCTCGAAATCGAGCTCGAATATAAATTCCCGTAATGACATCCGAAAATCCCGGTCGATTGCACGTTATTATGCAGAACTGTCACCCTTCCAATTTTGACGATTCCGAGATCTTTGAGTAAAAATTCAAGCGTAATGTAAATTATCGTATTCCCTTAGTTTTTGAAAAAAAAAAGGAAATTACACAACGTACTTACAAGCACGTAATAATTATATGCTTTAAACCAAGCTTGATTAATAAGAAGTCTGTAGCCTAAAATGGATAAGGATATATATTGTAATTGCGGAGAACTTTGGTCATAATTGATTCACTTCGATGAAACGCATATTTCCTCCGTTTTTGCCAACCTTTGGTTGGCAACAGTCGGTCGTAATAAACAAAATTTATTTTTTTCTTTATAAAATAACTTACAATCACAATAAAACTTTATATAAATCATCTTGAATACTTAAAGTACTTACACAAAAAAGAGATTTTTCTTAATGTTGCAAAAAATAATTTAATTTTTAATAACAAAGAGTAAATGAACTGTAAAAATATTATTAAATAAAAATATCTTATTCACACAATTTTCATGTATATAATTTATTTGAAGTATTAGTAAACACATTTACAAATTTTATTTACTTTGTAAGAACTGTATGTCCTATATATCTTTAAAACTTTAAATATAGTATCTCGAATAATAATGAGTAGTATAATTTAGTTGCTAGACAAACGATATAAACGCAAAACATTAATATTTTTCGCAATATGACTCTTACTGTCGAGAAACGTATTATGTACGTATTATGTACGCATATTTTAGTAGATATATTTAATAAATTTTTAGTTTACTTTCTAGTGTTCTATGTTATTTATAAACAGTATTGTTATAAATTATACTGGTTTTATATATAAATAACATAGAAAACTAGAAAGTAAGCAAAAAACTTATTAAATATGCACTCATTATATATTCAGCTTATTTATAATAGGTCTTTTTTTATATATTACATAATGTTACTACAATATTAATATTTATTATACTCCCAGATACTCAGAAACCTTTAAAACTTTTAATTAAAGATTTTTTAACGCAATTTAATTTGCAATTTAAAAGAGTTGTGAAAACTTGCGGATTTTATACGAAAACGAACAATATTAAGTCAAAATCTTTTCATTACATTGCTCCGTGCTTGTATTTTTTTCCTAATTAAAATAGCAATATTTTTAATGATAATTCTTTGTTTGATTATTCATACGTTGTTACATAATTTTTTTTTTTAATCGATCGATAATTAAGCTATTATAGCTTATAAATTATGTAAAATTTTATAAACCCAAGTGATTATAAAAAATTATACTTTTAAAATATAAATTTTTATTTAAATACACACAGAAAAAAATTAGTATCAAATCAAGAATTCAGTGTTTCATATATAAGCAAAAATATAAAATTTTTTTGGAAGAATTTGATAATCTTGATCAGATAATTTGCTTACATGAAGAAACAAAATTTCTTTATGTTAGCAAATTATGTCTCTTTAAGATTATAAATACTTCCAAGGAGATTTTATATTCTTGCTTATATATGAAACAATTGTTGATTTGATACTAATTTTTTTTCTGTGCACGGCTCAGAATATTGGCCAGAAACATTTTAAAACCCCACCCTGTGCGTCGCATCGAGGCGGCCGAATCGAGTATCCATCTTTTAACTTCGATTAAATTCAGGCTAATTGCAACGCGCCTGCAAAACTGCAATAATCCGTACAACATCCATGGTGATGTGAAAATCCATATCGCTTCTCGGGCACGCCCGCGAGGAGCGATTCACCTTCGAGCACCTCCGGCGAGGTGAGCCGGCGAGGAAACGCGATGGCGGCCTCGGGGAGATGGCGATAAGGGTGGCGAGAAGCGGCGGCGGGCTCGCGATACGTAGTAATAGAATGGTAAATACTTCATTAGCGCGTTACTGCACCCCGGTGGCCGAGCGATGGCCGGGAGAAATCGCGGAGCAAATGAAGCAACCCCCGCGTGGCACGCGCAGACAACGCCGCGCGCGCGTTTCTTTCTCCCGCTCCTCCTCTTCCGTCGGAGCGTCCTGTACGCAAGCGGAAGATCGTACCGTGACAGAGAAAGAGAGAGAAAGTGCATTAAGTGTCATTAAGGCACCCGAGTAATCGCCCTGACTATCTGCCGCGTGCGTCTCGCGTTTCGCTCCCGTCGGCGTATTAAGTCAGTTGTATTATAATTTTCGTGACGGCGAGCTGCAATCAACGGCGCTATTATGGACGGCGCGAGGAAGCTACCTGTGTTGCGGACGTTCTCGGGCTTGTTGGGCCACTTAACGAAGATCACGACGATCGAAGAATGACGATGACTTTATAACGAGCGTTATAAAAGCACCGAGCGCTGAGCTTGTCTTTATTATTAAATATTATTAAAGGATTAAATTTTATTAAAGGATTAAATATTATTAAAAGATTAAATTTAAAGTAATTCCTTGAATTAAATAATATTTTGTTATGTTTAATTTCCATGTGTGTCGAAATCAACACACATTTCTTGTGGTTGAATTGCTTAGTTTCAAAGTAAGCAGCGCTCGCATTAACGTATGCATTTACTAAATAATAAACTAAATTTGCTTAAAATTTAATACATTTCTTGAGTTTAATTATTTAATAATAATTAATTCCGTTGTGTAGCTCCATTGTTTTAATTAAATTAACGACATTTTAAGTAAGAGCAGTAGTGACATAGGAGTGATTAAATATGATTCAAATTGGGCACACAATTTAACATCATGAACTGAGAAAAAAGTGTTCGGTATTTGTAACTATAATTGCATGATAAAATAATTTTGTAATTAAGAGCTCAATTTTTATAATTATTACTGTTATAATGTTATTATTAATAATCTTGTATTTATAGTTATGACTATACTGACAAAATTTTACTATGAATTATGATAATTTTAAAAGTTAATACAGTAAAATATTAAGATATGGTAAAAGTGAAATAAACATTTTTATGTACACTGAGAGAAAAATTGTTTTAAATGAAAAAAAATACATTTTCTTAAAACCATATATTTTGATATAAACATTTGTTTGTTCTGTTTAAATAAAATTTAATTTCAAGCAAATAGACATATTACCTTAAGTGTATAATTTTGTATTTTTACATTTAAATAATGTTTCTACAAACAAGCTAATAATATTATTAAACTTAGTTAAACTATTTTCTTAGATTAAAAGATCTGATTATCTTGAATATAAAAATAGTCTAATAGTAAATATTTTCTAAATTTGCAAGAAAAAAATTACTCGATTAAAAATTATTTCTTCATTTTATTTACATAAATATTTCAATTAAGAAATTTTCATATATAATTTGACTGCAAGTAAATAAGCTATTAAGATCCACCTAGTAAATAATTTTTTGTGTTAAGTACAATAAAATTTTCTTGTTGAGATATTTTTTTCTCTCAATGGATTATAATAAATGCAGTCATAATTATAGTGAATATATAACTATATTTTTAACATTTACTCACTATTTACGTAGAAATAACTAATAATAAGTATAATTTGCATGGTTAAACAACTATGTAATTGACACTGAAAATGATTATGAATTTATAGTTAAATTATGGTAATTACAATCATTTTTTGTTCTCTCAGTGTAAACTTTACAGTATTCTTGCCTGCGGTATGCTATTGCCTACTTTACAACATTCTTGAATATAAATCCACTCGATCTAATTGAGATAAATTTACGCCGCAAGCTAAAATATTATTAATATAAATTACCACGCTTTTTCTCAAAAACGACAGCTATCACTGATATACAATAATATTTCAGTGCAGATCGGTGCAGAAAAGGATCATTTATTCAAAACAGTAATGAAAGGCGCTAAAAAAAGAACGAAGTTAATAAATCACATTGTTTTTATACGTTCATTTCGCGAATTGACGTGCACTCTTGACCTTTCAAATTAATTTTCTTTTCCCTCACGCTCCGCTATCTGTACATGAGAAATTCTTAAGAGACCGTTAAGTCAGGTATTACAATTTCAAGATTGGGCCTGGCATTATTCGTGACTCCTCATCCACCACCGTAAGAGTCCATCTATCTCCCTCTCTCTTTATTTTTCTTTCCGGATTATGTATCTTTTCTCTACCGTATTCCGGAACTTTTTAAAAATCGACGAAATTCACATTGGCCACCATGAATCGCGCAGCGAGGCGAGAGGAGTAAAAAATAACCAGCGCTCGAAGCTCGCGCGGTCTGAAGATTGGTGTCGCGGGACATTTCGTGGGAGGAGAAAGATACGTCCCAAGTGTCGATACCTCGAATTAATCACCTCTCTATGATCCGAGCTGGCGATCGAGGGGATCGCGCGCGCTCTTGAAGGAATCAAGAGACTTCCGCGGACAGGTTAATGGCAATATCATTATTGCAGCCGGTCGTTATTCACCCTAACAAACTGTGCGACGCGATGCATTAATCTCCCGAGGCAATGCATCACCGGGCCGCAGTGCTTTCTCGCGTACGCGCCGCGGTGCATGCAGTGTGTGCATGCACTCGCGCGCGGCTTGCGGCATACAAGCTGCGAAAGCTGCTGCTGCTGCTGATGCTGATGCTGGTGGTTCATGTAGCAATGTCGCCGGTAGTCTAACGTGCATATTTCACTTTCGTGCGGCGAAGTGCCTCGCCGCCGGCCGTTTCTCTCTCTCTCTCNCTCTCTCTCTCTCTTTCTCTTTCCTTCTCTCGTCCCTCCAGTTCCTCGAGTAGATTCGCGCTCGACTCCGGCGACCAGCCGAATTAAAGAGAATTTTGGAAGCGTGACGGAAAAGGCGACGCCAAAGGATCTCGCCTTTCCGACTCGGAATCCCGCCTTTTTCACGTTCGCAAGAACTGTCGCATTTCGTTTAGACCTCTACGGAAACACCGACGTTACGTCACACGAGCAATATATAACAGAGCAAAGGTCTCTTACTCCAAATATCTTTTTGTATCATGACAGTACGAGATATAGTGCGTGAAGCTTAGACGGGCGTGATAAATTTACATTTCTTCATCGCTTGAGGGAAGGTCGATCTTTCAATCGTCATTAAAAATTTAAAGTTGAGTGAGATTTAAGAGTTAAATCGTAATTCGATAAAAAAATATGGTGTGTATGTGTCGAGGGGGTAGTCACTCAGAAAATAGGCGTACACTGGACTGCGGACTTCAATGGACTTCATCGGACTTCGTCGGAATTCATTACACAAAAAAAAAATTAGTATCAAATCAACAATTCATTGTTTCATACACTGAGAAAAAAAATTTGTTGACTTAAAAAAATAT
>QKQZ01051078.1:0-28900 GCA_003595255.1 Solenopsis fugax
CGGCGTTTGATCCCTCCCGCCCCCGACCCCGCAAATCTGCATCCCCTTATCGGGGCGAGAGTGCGTTCGGCAAGCCGAAACTATGCGCGGCAGCTACTCGCGGTCACCTAATTCAGTGCTTCTCAAATTGGGTTGCGCGAGAATAAATTCGTAGTCCATTAATTTTGCCACAGTCGATCGATTTAAACGCTCGCAGGAGTTGCAGAATTTTCATATCAAGGACCCACTGACACAATTCATTTTATTTGCGTTCACACGATTGTCTGAAAGCAATATTAATTCTTTTCATTTTATCGCGCTGTCATATATAATCTCTTCTCACTTTGCTACATTTGCAGTCGACTTTAATTAACTTTTATTATTATTCATGCTCGGAGAGAAAAATAAAGAATAAACAATACCATTCTTGCAAAGTTTGAGAAACACTGACTTAAATCGCTCAAATGACAAATACGATGCACGTTGAGGTCGGAATTTATGTACTCTCCGAATATTTTTATAACGGGGATTATACGTTTCGTTTGTTTCATCTACCCAGTCTTCTAAATCTCTTATTCCATCCAGTGAATCATTATGATGTAGCGTATGATAAATGTGTAAGAGGTAACTGAGAGTTGAGAGTTCTCCTCTCTGAAAACGACTCTCGATAAATTTACTCAACTGTGAGAAACTTTTACGTAGGTACGTACGCGAACTTAACTTTGAAATTATGTATGATTGGCTCTAAAGGGATGCGCCTAAACTATAAATTTAAGCTCACGAGATGTAAATTATGATGTAAGCTAATACGATGAAACATAATAAATATGATTTTCAAGTTGTGACATTTTTATGAACGTTAAATTTTCTCGAGAGCGAGAAAATGAGATGTCTGTATGATTTCGTAAATGGAAAGGACGAAGTTTTCGCTGGAAAAAGTAATAGAATGTACTCGAGTATCTGCGAGAGGTCTTAAAAATGAATATTCTCACGGAGAGGACACTTCTAACGAACTCTATACATATTGAATAACGAGTAATACGCGCACTCGTATTTTTTAAGAGACTTATTTCGCGCATTGATACCATAACATGATACATAACTGAACATACGAGTTAAAATTAGAGTTTGATATCCTCGGATTATAATATCTGGGACACGTTGCTTTGTCGATTACTCGCGCAATAAATTATACTGAATAAATAAATATCTATCGAAATTTATCTTTTTAATAAATCATACAAACATATAAACATATACTGACATATTAACACTGAAATTATGCTACGCGATTGATAAATATTAAAATACGAGATTAATTATTATTCACTAATTAAACACGTTGCAACGCTAACCAACTTGAAGTCGATCCATTCCGTAACAGCGACATTTCGTTAATGAATTAATTAATAATTAAGATACAACTGATTGAAAAAAATAATCGAAATTCAGCGTGATACGTACAACATATTTACAAATAAATACCGTGAAATACTGCAAATATTATGCGTCGATATAATGAATTCGATTCGGAGATTTAAACTGAAAATGATAAGCAAATTACACTTAAATCGGCAATAAATTTAAAGAGTAGGATAGAATATATTTCATGCATATTGTTAAAGAAACAATTATCCTTTATAAATCATGATAAAATAATAATTTATAATTCCGAATCTACCATTATCGTTTTGATTCCTAAGTACTTGAAATGAATAAATCATGTGAAATATCTAACAATCGCCTCGATACGTTTACGAATCATTAAACTCGAGAGTTAATTAATCACGCAGTGCTAATTGTACCAATTATAGGGAATAACTGACTTTCGAAAGATATTAACGACGATTCGTGGCGCGGTGTAATATTTAATATTCCCCGCGGAATAATATTTAATATTCCCCGCGGAATAAAAACGATATGAATACTTCCTTGAATATCAAATATTAATTTCGATGAATAAACTTATTATCGTTTATTTTGCGCTTCATCCTAGTTTCGTCGTACGGTAACGATTATTTCCATTCGATTGAGAGAGGAAATCCTAGATACTGTTATTACGAGTTCTAGTACGAGTATGCTCCAATTTGATTAATGTATGTTACGTGTGTATTATATAAATACGTTTGTGTCATTTGCCATAGCCGAAATTAATCCCGAGTCGAATTAACACGTTTCAAAGTTAAGAGCCCGGTGTATAATTATCGCGAGGCTGCATCGGTCGGTCGAGCTCGTTCGACGAGTTCGTGTCATTCGCTCTCGATCGCTACTTGAACAACGCTCGCTAAAACGCGGTTGACGCGCTTCCACGATAAACTCGTGCCCGGCAACGTACGATCACGCGAATTGCGGTTGAGACCCGCACAAATTTCGATCTCGGAGCTGTTAATGCTCCGCGCGAAAACTGGGTGAGAGGGCGAACAGTTTGAAAGAGAGAGGAGAGGGGGGGAGGAGAGGGTGGAAAGTGGGCGAGAGAGCGAGCCGGGTAATTACATAACTTACCTCCGGGATGGTGAACGTAAGTGCGCTGCTCGTGACACCCGCTAGTTTTCCGGTTAAGCCGGAGGATATTTACTCGATTGCAGCCTCTTTTTTGCGCAATCGAGTAAGCCGGAGTGTCTCGGTCGCAACGCGACTGAAATACGGAAGATAATTTGAGGAATTAACACAACGTAGTCGGAAAGGTGAGATTTTTTTTTAAGCACTCCGGTAATAATGTACTCGTTTCTAGGAAGAATTTTATTAGAATACCTCGCAAAATCCTTCCATTTAAAAGTTTCGAAGCTCCCTTTTTTTTTTTTTAAGGGAAGAAACTCTCGATACTCTCTCTCTCTCTCTCTCTCTCTCTCTCTCTTTTTCTATTGAATCGTGAGATATTTATCCGATTGCATCCACCTTACTACACAATCGAATGACATTTTGGATATCGTGTAATCGAAATAAGTAACCTTTTCAATTTGGAAAATTAAAAACACACATGCACACACAAACGCTGTGATTGGATTCTGAAAAGAGCATAGTACAATAGTAATAACGCTTGAAATTTTTTTTTAATATGGCCCTCAAGTGAAATTAAAAACTTTAAATTCTGCATGTTTTTTATAGAGAAGAAACTCGTCAGTTTTCCTGTAAGTCGAGGAAATTTACTCGATTACATCCTCTTTCTTGCGCGGTCAAGCAACGTTTCAAGTATCATCTCAACGGGACAGAAATATAAATCAGATTTTTAATTTAAGAAGTTCTCAGAAGCGCCTCCAAGATAATCAGATCTAAGAAAATTAGATTTAAGAAATGACGCATAAGTAATTGTTTCTGGCAGTCTAGAAAAAAAATTATAACTCTTAAATCTTTAAATTGATTCACAAGAATTTGAAATTATTTTCTCGTTCAATTTTTCGAGAAAAAGTTAATAATATTAATATTTTTGTAATTAAGTACGAGGTATTTGTCGAAACGCAGCCTCGTAATTCACGAAACGGATTGGTGTGAGATTGCTGATTTCCAAAAGAGAGCCGGATTTCGCGTCACATGATCGCAATTAATATGATAGAAGCGATGATGCGTCATTAATTGTTTCCATACTTCATTAGGAGGGCTCAATAATATCACGCTCGCTTGTTACGCTTTAATCGCTTGCAATGAGATCGGGTATGAGAGAATCGCGAGAAGGGGATTAACGGCACGCCATTTTACGCCGAAAATATTACACGTTACCTGCCTATCGCCGCGCCGCACCGCGCCGGAGCGAACGTGCTCCACGCTCCACCGTCGCTCGCTCGTTGACAGCTTCGCGTAATTGCCCGATCAACTCTAATGACTTTAATGCGAAATTTCATACGTTACGGCAAAAGTTTTAATTAAGGTCGCAAGCCGAAGAAAATCCGATTACGCGGCGGCGCGGTGAAAAAATTGTCGCTGTGCGCGGATACAGAAGCGCGGATTAAATAGCCGCGTAACCGATTAAACTTATCGAGTCGAGAGGATTCTGTTAATTCGTGCGTGATTCACTTGATTTTACCTCGCGGTGTCGTATTATCGCCTATGCGATTTTTAATTCCAGAATTTTGTCACATACGTCCCGCTCATTACCACTAGAGAGAGAGAGAGAGAGAGAGAGAGAGAAGGGGGGAAAGGGAAGCAGAGAGGGTGGCGAGCAATGGCAGCCATCCGATATCTGCGTAATGCATTAGGGGAATACCGGAGATACGACTAAAACGCTAATCATCACGCACCAATTATCCATTCAATCATATCTCTCACTCTGCTTCCCAAGAGCGAGACAAGCCTCCACATTTGCCGATAACAGTCCGCCGATCATACGTGGACATCATCAAACTATACTAGATACAATACATAAGGATTATACAATAAGAATATATACATATATATATATATAAAATGATAGATCAAAGAGAGAGAGAGAGAGAGAGAGAGAGAGAGAGAGAGAAAGCTGGAGGTGGGGATGAGAATATTGCTTCTTTATGCAATTTTTACCACTCTAAAAGATGCGAGATTTCTTCAGAGAAATGTACAAAAGAAACGCTTCATATATTCTCAACATCTGCGTGAAAAAAATATTATAGGATGAATTACATAAAATAATATATTCCTTTCAACAAAAGATTTTTTACACATTTTTATTAGTAAAAGTTATAAATTGTACAAGAAATCTTATAAGAGTATTATAACTACTTACTAAATATACTTGTATAAAAATTTATAGAGTGTATTCTTAACAAAGCTTACGTTGTAATTGATCAATTCTATATTATAGTTAATATTATAGTTTGCACAATAAAATCTAACAGAACATGTACTTGTGTAAAAGCAACCGCACTTCGCAGGATTTTAGTTGCAAGATTTTTTCTCGCTCTAGTGAAATGTGGTCATTTTTAATTGTACATTAAAATATTCGAGTAATTCTTCTGTAAAATGTACGTAACATTTTTCGGTAGAAATGTTGTAATTTCCGTCTATTACGTCAGTATATTTCAAGATAACAAATTTACTACGATATTTTCTTCAAGTGCACTTCGGATCGAGTAATTTAAATTACGTAAAGGTTGTACCATTTAAAATATTCGAATAATTATTTTATAATTCCGTAGTATATTTTGTAAAATATAAAATGTTCATATTTTTAAAAATTACACAGAAAGATATCACAATTTTTGTCATAATGACAGACTGTTCCAGAATAACAAATGTATCGCGATATTTTCATTGTATATTCTAGATAAAGTAATTTAAATTAATAACACGTATCTGTTAAATATATATGTACATATAGAGAATAATCTTCTCAATGATATGTATATCTCGCATACTAATAAGTATTTCCTATTCAATGAAATGATGCCGTCAGATAGTCATAACCCGCAGAACCCGCTTGCCATAATCGCCTGCTGCGAATCTACAGTGCCGCAGTGCCAATCCGCCGAGATATTGGCAGTCTCCCGGCTCCGTTACTCTACTCTGATTGAGAGCCGTGCCTGTTGCAATTAAGCAGGAGAAATCCTCGAAGGCTCGTCGAAGGGAGGGGGGAGGGAGGGAAGGAGGACGATCGGTTTATTGGCGATGCGCTAAGCACTAATACCAATATATATGGTGCGGCCGCGTCGACGAGACCGCCCGTCCGTTCACCCGTTTTCAATTTGTCCCTCACGAAATACCGCCATTTATCTTTATTTTCCTTAAGCTAAGCCACAGACTTATCGTTATCGGCCGCGGCACGCGAGGCCGGTTTCCTCCGAGGAGAGCGTTCAGAGCGTTACCCGCCCGCCGTTCCGCGTGGATTCAATCTCACGAAACGATCTCTCTGACCCCCCGCTTGAGCTCTATCCACCTCTAATGCTATCCCTCGCGATCATTCGCAAAAGACGGGAAACACACTTTTGGCGTTTCACGGTTGTCAAGCCCGCGGCGATTCTCGGCCTCCGCCCCTCTGTTGAAGAGTCGCTTCCGGCGCTTTTAACACTAGCTTTCTAAACTCTCTTGAAATACTACGAATTAAATGAAAGATGTACAAAAGAAGTTTAAATTCAGTACAAAAAATGCAGTAAATAAATCCATTGAATTCTAATGAATAGCTTAATGAATTGAAAATAAGTTACGTTAAAAGAAAAATCTATTAGAGACTTTTGTGCTACATCATCAATCTACGTATTGTCCTTTCACTTGGACTATATATGTTTTAAAGATTTTAGCAAAGGACTGCTGACTTGTATATAATTTGAAGACAATATTATTTATTTTTACATGATGCTACACGCTTTTGTAATATGATCACAAAAGAAATATCAATACTTTTGTTACTATACAGCTGTTGAGCCTAAAATATTGTCTTGAAATTACAAAGCTGCTATTTTAGACTTAAGAATTAAGACTTTGACCGCAACGTCTTTAAGAAGTTGTTCCTAAAAGAAATAAGGGTCGAAAAGAAACGATTAGGAACAAAACCTGGCAAAAGTTTCCCATTTTCTCCAAATAAAATGGAAAAAAAATGGTGTTGATTGTTTGACAAAGGACCTGTCTTTCAGGTAGCTATATAATAATTCAAGAGAAATTTGATGACCACAAAGACTTAAGCCCACCTTGTCGGCATCGGGCAATAGTGTGATTTATTACCTGTATCTCTTATTTCGACATCCCATTGTGCTCGAAACTCCACTCGAGGACGGCTACAATGGGGGGGAAATCGTGCACCGTAGCTGATAATGGACGACGCGCTTTGAATACGAGCGTACGGTATACGTTGGATTTTAACAATTTGCATAACCGGGACATATGACCCGTGCGAATAGAACGCTAACTCACAGATTCCACCTTATTTTGCGAGACAAAAGGAAATTTTAGCCAAACTCATTAACTCGTAAAATTGTAACGCCCGCTACTTTATCGCGGTCTCACATTTGCGGTTCTTTAAAGGGAGAGAAAATCCATTGCACGTCTGTATTTCGTTTCAGCTGATTTATACCGCGATGAATGACGAATACGTAGTAACGAGGAGTAGGATATTTTTTTTTTTCTCTCGCCATTTCCGAGAAATTTACATTTCCGCGTTACTTCGTTTTTCTCCATGGTTGTTCAATTGTTACAAAAAAGGAAATTACAGGGCAATATATATTAACAATAGCAAGAATAATAATAACAACAACGTAATAGCGCGTTTCGCAATTGTTCTCGTCACGGCTATTGTTGTTGCTTTCCCGAAAATTTCCCCGACAACTATTCATTCGCGAGCCGCTGCGCGATGCCGCGGTCGTGCTGCACAGCTTTACGAATAAACAATACGCTAACTGAACGAATAATATCGAAATTAACGAGCCCGTTCGTATACGAACGAGAGACGATCGATCGCTCAGGTGGAACGTATACGAATCGGGCAAATAATTCTCGATAGGTTTAGAGAAAAAAAAAAAAAAGGGAGGAGAGGGTGGGCGCGCACGCGTAACGCCTCGCGAATAATTCTCACCGTGACTTATCGCCCCTATCCGCGCGGTTATTCATACACGCCGCCGTGCGCCGCGCCGCGAAGCCGGATGGAATTGATCGGCGTGTCGGTCAAGAGCGCGCGAAACCGGCGCGAAACCGGCGCGATTATAAAGGAAGAAATAGAGAGGGGTGAGCGCGAGAGGGAGGAAAAAAAGGAGGAGAGAAAAAGTTGCTCGCGTTCCGGATCCGTGTCGTGCGAAACGAGGAAATTGCAACAAGCGCGCGCGGGCGGTAGGTAATGGGGGATAATGGATAATAATCTAATATAGCGGCCCGGGCTCGAAGTTTCGCGCGCGTGCAATCGTTGCAAACCCCCCCCCAGAACTTTCGAGTACCCTTTCGAGCAGCCGGACAACGCTCGAAATCCCAGAGTGTTTGCCACCCTCTTCACCCTCTTCACCCTCTTCACCCTCTTCCCCGTCTTCCCCTCTCGACTCGTCGGGGATTTTTATCCCGGCGCTAAACGCTCGCGAGTGTTAACGATTTGCGCGCGCCGCTTTTTTTCCCTCGGCAATGGATTCGCGATAAAATGGGATGTTAATTACTTCGTATTTCTCTCTTTCTCCCTTCCGCTTTTCCTGTTTTTTTTACCAAGGTTTTTTCCGTCGGCCGGTCGACCGGTTGCGCGGATTAAACACCGCCGTCGACACTGCTCCGCTGGAAGGATTTCCTTTTAATCTTCGTACGCGCGAGCGACACGGCGCAAAAATGCGACAATGGCATTTTGTTTCAAAGGGAATTTATTAACCTTTATTTAGACGTAAAAACGGTTGGTTCGCCATGAGTACGGACGACACGTGCATGATACTGATATTTTTGATCATCCATGTATCTCTGAACTATTTTTCCATATGGGACATATTTCAGGTACATCTGTATCACAAAAGCGACCGCGTGGCAGCGTGAACGATTACTGAATTTATTGTTATCGCTTATCTCCGCAGTCACGCACGTAAAATGTAATTAAACATTCGAAAAAGACGCGTGAAAGAATCGATTTTGAGTTATTAATTATAAATCAATAATTGAATTTATAAATAATATGTTATTTAATAAACGATTATAAATAAATCGTTAAATTATATAATTTAAAGCGGTTATTTGCTCAGTTCAGACTAACGATGTTGTGCATTGCGGCAGTTATATTTTAATTTCATATAATTATACTACGTACATATTGACTGTATGCATAATTATGCGTATTGTACACAATCCTGCTCCGTCCCCTTTTTAATTTTTAATATTAAACACTTGTCACTTTCTCTCTCAAAATCACGGCATTCGGGTTTGGGAAATGTAAGCTGATTTACGAAAATTCGTATATAATTCCAAAGAAATCAAGTTGTATCAACTAATCACTCGCTAATGCGCCTACCGTTGCCGTTGGTTGTCGCATAATTTTCTACCAGCTGACAAAGGGAATGATTAATGTCCGCGTGGCATCTGCAACAAGCTACGTGCTGCACAATACGACTAAATGCAGTGTCTGTCGGGTTTGTTTCGCACATATGAATTTCCGATTTTGTCCGCTTATTTACTTTTGCTCCGACAATGTCTGTGTCGTGGTGCCGAAACTGTTGTCCCGTCATCATAAATACGCGAGAAGAAACGCGACGGTGCAAGTCCGAAATCTGACAAAGACGAATGGCCGGCACGCTGCGGAATGCCACCGCACCCCGTCCACCGTAAGCGTGAACGATCGTCGTCGACTAAAACGTATCGTATCTCTGAAATTCGCGTTATTTTCCCGCAAAACCGAATTCGTTCCTCGTCGCGGTTATCGCGCCCGATAATTTTCATCCCGCGACTACGAAAACAATTTGTATTTTGTCGCGCGTCGCCTCGCGTCGGTTTAGAGTTTCACGTAAAAATCTCCCCCTTACCTTACTACCCTCCTCGACAGCGTCGACGCGCGAGAAACGCTCATTTACGGATGCAGCACGAATTTATGAGTCTTTCACGCGGAGAAGCGGACGGATTTGCCGGCGCCAAGGTGCAGCCGACGGTAAAAATTCGGGACATACCCTCTCTTCGAAGTAACGTTCTATCGCAGTAACGTTCTGGCGAGTGGGAAATATCTGGATATTGCAGTTGCAACGGGAAAATTGCCATATCAGTTGCGAGTTTACGAGTGAAATCGTGATAAATTCTCCGCGACCCAATGTTAAATTGCGTGCGCGCGCGTTCCATATAAAAATACCGGAACGTTTCTTCCGATATTCTTTTTCTCTGCTTGTTTGTACCTTTTTTTCTTTTCTTTTTTTTTTTCTTTAAATTTCACAGTCTTGAGATAAACGCCGATCCTATAAGAGCATTCCTAGCATTTTTGCCAGGCGCGCAGCTAAAACGCCAAGCTAATCCCGTGGAAAATTATGCGAGCGATTTGTGTCTGAAATGTGATTCCACGCACATCCGTCAAACGTCTCGCCACGTATACGCGCGGAGGGTATACGCGTCAAGGTGCACGTCTCCAGAGAGGGCGTGGAGAGAAATCTCCCCCAATTTCTCTCGACGACGCGCGACGCGCGTGCTTCACGTAGGTAGATTTCGCGAGTGAGACGTCGCGGAAAGCGGTGGATCGCGTGCGTGTGTGCCCGGGACGTGACTTAACAGCCGCCGCGACGCGACAATAGCTCGCGTTCCTTCCGGTCCATATGGGGCACCGTACAAGATCGCGGCGCCGGGGCACGACCCCCCATTACGTTACGCGAAGCAATATGTCAGCGTACGCTCGCGCACGTGATACGACGATAATGCGCCTTCTGCCTCGCCCGCACCCTCCTCCTCTTCCTCCTCCTCCTCCTCCGCGTCTAACACCCCCGGCTTACTATCCCCGACGACTTATGGGGACGGGAGTTTATGAACTGCGTAAGTAGCGTATACGCCGAACAAAACGCGAGAGGACTTTTCCTCGCGCTATAAATCAACCTACAGATGGGGACGGACGTAAACGCGAAACCGATAAAGCGCGAGCGCACCTCATGCGAACTGACTCCGAGACTGACGGAAAGACGGACGGCAACAAGATCGTGGACGTTCCCTGTGATTTCAGGGAATATAAGATGAATTTCGCCTCATCTGTTTTTACTCGGAAAATACGGATTAACGAAATATACCTATATTTGCATCTTTTTAATAAAATTATTATATAGTCCACGTATAAATACCAAATCGTTTCATGTAATTATAAAAATTATGAATTAATAAATTTGAAAAATAATTAAATTGATATAATTGAATTGCGAGGATTATATTATATTATATTTAAAAATATCTGATTATTTGAAATCACGTTCGTGTTTGATGTTTAATTATTTCTAGTTCTAATAGCTTTATTTGATTTATTTAATTTATTGAAATTATCATTTTATAATATTTTACATTGCTACGGCTATTACGCTCTATAATTAATTCCTCTTTTAATTTTTATCCATTTACAAGCGATTTATTTAATATCTTATATATTGACCAGTATAATGGGTTCGCAATAAAAATTACATCGGTCGTAAGTTTCGCTTTATGGTTAATCTATTCGAACTTTTTAGTGACTATAGTACAATATCCAATATTGTCCAATATTCTTCTCTGTTTTTGTTCCACGTTTTGTACCTAAGATAAACCTTCGCTTTTATATCTACCGATGGAAGCGGAAAATCAGTAACAAAAGTAATTATATTCTTCTCCTTTCTTCTTTTTCATTTTGTACTAAAGTAAATTTACACTTTTATATCATCTAGTCGAAGGAAATTGGTAATAAAAGTAACGGAATGAAAAGAATCCTCTTTATTCACGTTGTGTAGGAGTTGCCATATGCGTATCATTCAAGTTATTTTTGTGACAAACTGAGAAAACAGTCAAAATATTAGCAAGCAAATGTTATTTGTGACTTTTCTTCCATATTTTTTGGTTAAAAAAATTTGACTATGATGACGAAATATAAATACATTTCTGTCATATATATCTCGTTTTTAATACAACTTCTTCGAGAAAGAATCTCTTATAGATACTTCTGAGCATTAATATTACAAATTTCTTCATGATTATGTTTCAAGTCTGAATATGCAGCACGCTATTCAAATAAGTTGAAAATTGTAAAAATTATTACTGACATAGGTACCTGCTAATCTTATATTTAATATTTTATTTTTCTTATTAATTTGCTTTATTTGCTACGAATAAAATTTTTATTTTAAATAGAAGTTTATTTAAATATAGACTTTCAATGAAATAAATTTATTTCACAAACACATTTTTAAATATTTTGCTCATTATAGATTTTATAAAAATATCGATTTAATTTTCATAATAATTACAAATATGTATATAATGAATGTAAATGTTCTACATAATAAACTTTCTTTTGTGAAAATATACGCACATATACATAAATTTAGTATAAAATTGCACGATTACATTATTATCAGCTACATAAATTAATCAAAAATTAATTAGTTGTACTTGGATTTTTGAAATGTTTTAGCACGCGTAAAACAAGAGATGTAACCTGTTAAATTTTTATCTATATTATTTATTTTATATTTTTGTCCCTGAATGTTGCTTACATTAAGTAAAAACATAAAATATTGATGAGGTATGATTTAGGTGATCGGTACACAATTTCCTTTTATGTATGTACATATACATACGTTACATTTTAAGTGATGGATAGCGATTATACGAGTGAATATCTGGTAGTACGCGATACGTAATTTTATATGCAAGTGTCTATTACATGTTATTCATACGATAATGCAGAAAGATAAATGACCGAAACGGCAAAGTCGCAGTTTATGCCTCGGTGGAGACGGAATTTATCTAGATTTTATTATGAGAATAATATTAGAGAAAGAGAAAGGGAGAGAGAAAGAGAGACAGAAATTTCAAGTCCATCCGCATAATATCTGAAATAACCGAGATAATATTCGTGAATCCAGGTATAACAGATGAATAATCTGAATGCAAAGATTAATTTAGTCTCCGTGCTGATAACACTACAAAAAACATCCACCGTGACACGTCGGACAAAATCAAGCTTCAAGCTTCGTTTATTTTATTTTTACGTACAAAAATTGAAAACTGTTATTACGTAATTTTAGCGAAACCGTATCGATTTGCGCATATCGCTTATGCAACTTCCGTGTGTCTCTCGCACGTGCAACGCGGATCCTGATAAGCAAAAATATCTCTCGATATCACGCGGGTGTCAGCGTCACGTGTAGAAAATTCGCCCTTAATCTCGCTGCTCGCAAGAGGCGCATCAGAGTTATATCGTAATTATATCACAGCAGAGTCAACGTTCAAAAGGTGTAACTCGTTTCCCCGCGTACTTGACATGATAATGCAGCGTACGTTCCGTCAGCCCGTGGCGACATGAAGGCGACGCGTTCTTGATACTCGTCAAGCGACGTGCCAGGTGCTTGTAACGAATACTTCCGCGTTACGTTACGACGAAGTTGTCCCACGTGCATAACAGGCATGTATGTCGCGAGACGTGTCGCGGAAAATCGAGCCGATGGAACGGAATACGATACAACGCAGATGTATTACGATTATACGGCATTAGTATCGTGTAAACTAATATTTCACTATAAATGCGTGAGAAAGATTCGCCGAGGAGGAAAATTATTGCTTGTTTGCAATCTCACAATTTCATAGATTCCAATTTAAATTTAAATCTCAAAGATTTAGCTGACAATTTATTTAAAAATTTAATAAAGGTCAAATCGATGCCTAACAAACATGCAGTAACATAATTATTCTCTTTGCGCAACTTTAACGATTTCTTTATTGAAGTCCTTGCGCACTTCTAATATTTTACAAATAATAAAATTGTCTTCTTTATAAAGGAATATGAATGAAATACCTTCGAGCTCGGTATAAATAAAATATTTTCTGAGAGACCATCTGTCTTTCGTCCATTGTATCCCCACCATCTCTAAAATTTCTAAAACCTTCAAGGTCTTTTGTGACTAATTGTATTTCTAGCCATTTAGAAGGCTGAAAACATACTTTTCTTTCAAAGGCTGAACTATATAAGTTTAGTATCTTGGGGTCGGTCAGTCAGTCAGTTTCAAACTGCAGTCAGTCAGTCTTAAGCTGCACAAAATTTACTCAAGTTCACTCTGTAACCACCTAGAACACACTAGAGAATCGAAAATGTTCACCGGATTCCAAGAGAATATTTGCGCCAAATTGCATTTGATTAGCGACAAAAAGAAAATGAAAAAACTCCTGCAGCGTTATGGAGACATATTGGATTTATTTTTGTTCGCGATAGAACACTACAGGCTAGAATACGAGACCCTATCACTGTATGCGACATCGTTAATGAAAGTAAGGCACGTGTTAATGGATTTCATCGAGGCACAATCTATGGGTATGTAAACGAATCTTTTTCCCGCATTTACTGAATATACATTACGGTCATATTTTGGAGGATCGTGAATTATACGAATTAAAATCATGTCGCATGTAGAATCGAATTCGAAACCCATCATTTACGAGTCTGCCGCTCTTGCACGAAGTTACGCGGCATCTCTCGTATCTCGTAGTCCCGTAGATCAGTTAAATCGCGAATGCTAACGCGATTTCGAATTTGGAACGTTCGTAGCTAAAATTATATTTTGCGATTAAATATTACTCAACCCGATAACGTTACAACAATCTCTTGCAGCTAAGCAAAAATTATTCTTGATTTTACGATATAAGATAAAAATGATTACAGTTCCGAAGACGTTAATTAAACTAGAATAAGAAACGAATAAAAAAATTCTGTCAATATACATATAGAACTATTTTTTCTGCAGCATCCCAGTATGAAGGATGGAGCTAAAATATTCTGTATTAGCGTAATCTATGAATATTCCTTATCTACGAATTCCGTCGAATGAGAATATAACAAGGTATTGTACATAAATATCTTTTAAAAGAATGTATAATGAAAGTGTATATATGTATATTAGAACGGGTATATAATTATATATAATATATTTCTCGATATATATCTGATACACTTAAAATATGATCGGAGACTCAAGAAACTGTTTAAAGTTGAAAATTGAATTATTTCACAATACTTTTTAGCTTTTTTAAGTCAGAGAGGATGTACTTCATCATTTATTCATTCTAGTGTCGCATAACTTTCGATAGTACCGGAGCCACTGACGATATATCTCGATATGTCTGATACACGCGCCCAAAATGTGATCTCGGAGTAGACTGAAGAAACTGTTTAAAGTTTAACATTCAAATATACGGATATGTGATATGTGTCAACGATAGCGTCCCATCGTATATAGTAAGCGTTTTCTCTGTGTCGTACATTTAAAAATATATTGCAAGTGAAAAAGATCAACACAGTGTAAACGATGGGCCCTCTCAGCAAAATTATTATTCGTACTATATTTTTCTTTGTATACATCTATTTTAGTGCCATGCTATAGTAGCTTATACTTTTTTTTCGTAAAATACTATTTGAAAATATTTTTCAAAATATAATTTAAATTTTATACTCAGTTTGCGCGCGCACTCACATATGTATATATGCATCGCTTACATTAGAAAGATATGAAACTAACATAAATGTATTACTTTTTTATACAAAAGTAAATATGAAAAATTTATAAACGAACATGTAAAAAATACATTTTACAAAAATAAATAAATTCTCACGAAAAAAAATATACGAAAATAAATAATAAGTTATGAATTGATATGTAACATAAATCCTAGAAAAAAATGTGTATAACTCCTCTTGTATTTGTTGTAACATTTTTCAAAAAGATGATAATAAATAATCAAACAGAATGTTCGATGGAAAGAGAATACTTCTTGAAATAGTAATAGGTTTTACAAGGATTAAGGGAAGACTAAACAACAAAGGGAGTAATAAACGGTCAAATATGACAGAAAATGGATATTTAACGAGCTCTTACATTTGCCTCTCTCACATCTGCCGTGCGGTTTTTCAAAGAAGTGATAAATGATCAAGCACAAAAGAAAGAGTTTCTCGGTATGGTAATAAGAATTAAGGGGAAAAAAGATGAAGAAAGAAACAAAAAATGATAAGACGGAAAAGAAAGGTAAAGAAAGCGTAGGATTTATATGGAGAATAATCATTACCATTGTACAAATCAGTAAATCGACAAATTCTGTCTTGAACTCCGCTCCTCGTGTGCAGTCATGCATGGTTTATTGCTCTGCGGAATTTCCTATGACTAGTGCATTCCATGTAGAATCTGTACATAAAATGCATTTAGTGCCTCTGTGTGAGTGTGTGGATGAGTGTGTGGATGGGGGAGTGGATGTGTAACATGAGGATTAACTATTGCAAATTCCAAGGGATTTTCCGTGTTTTTCAAAGTAACCAATTGCATTATGAGATATATACTCTGTAATTCTCAAATCGTCAAAACAAACTGTATCGTTAAACGTTGCGATCGAAAGATTATAATCTACGGGGTGAAAAGTTATTTCATAAGTTACATGTTAACTTAAAAAATGCCAGAGATTGTACGACATGGAAATTGAAAGATGTCTTGAAGATTGTAAACGTTTATGTCGCAAAAACTAAATTTTAAGTACACTTAAAAAGATTCAATTACTTAAGTAAATAACTAGCATTAATTTGTAATCAAGTAATTGTTATATTTGAACAATAGCTACGAGCGTGGGCAAGAAGTATCTCCTGGTAAAGGCATTATAACACAATTCAATTTTCTACGAGAGACAAGCTATAGATCTGTATTATTCTCGCGATATCAAGGATATTCGAAAATCACTGCGGGGTACTCTATCACATTAGACGACGACATTTAAAATTCGGTTCGTTAAAGGTTGAATAAAATAAACGAATCGTCAAAAACAATATTCGATCTACGCCTTCCTCCTTCGCTATCCGCGGATCGCTTTTAACGAGGAAAATTTAATTATAACTTCGAAGGCGAGATCTCTCAGCATAGCTTGTTAAAATGAACAAAGTATCCGCTATCGCGCGTACACATAGCCATATACGTGGTCGTTCTATAAAGTGTAATTTTACAAATCCCAGAGGAAACACGCATAATCTCTTTAAACAGTGCGGATTACATTAACGCTATACTTGCAACAGACGAAGGAAAAACATGTCTCGTCCATTTCGGGGTTTGCTACTAAATCTATTACCAACGTCGCGGTTTGAGAGCACTTGTGCCCACTGTCTCATACTCACTAATTTCTGAATTTCTTTTTGGCATAAGAAAGCTACAAGAAGCAGCTGTTAACAAGTTTCCTAGAAATATGTAAAAAATTGTAAGTTGGAATGTTGAAAAACGTCCAAAGAGTCACGATTTGATGAGAGCTATCGATATCTGTTTTGGGTTCATTCCGCTATAATTGTCTTGAATTTTTTTAACGTAAAATGAAAGAAATTATGTAATTTTTCCGGGTAAGTGCGCCTTTAAAATCCCTCATTTCATTACCTCGGTTGAGGTTGTAGCTAATCGGATGAATAGGGTAATGGCAAATACGGGTTACAGAGCGTTAGTCCGGGAAACGCAAGTAAGGCGGACACCGCAGAGTTTCGGTCATAAACTGTTTTACGAGAAGGGAATCCCGCAAATGTTTTCGGTTCCTATTTCGGTTTTCGATTCGCCGACGGCAACATACTTTGCGCGCAACACCGGCGCGGTGTCACGTGGCAGAACATCGAAATTGCGCCATTAATTTAACGGAGGAGCGAAAGAGAGGGAGAATCGCCACACATTTTCCCTGTAATTTCCAACCGGGCATTGCCAGAGAACACGAGAGCGAGCTTGCATCCCGCAAGCCTCCAGGCCCGCAAGGCGTACACGCGCGTGTACTCCGCGCGGTATCGCCGGTCGAATAATTTTATTATTTTGATTCTCACCGAAGGGAAACGCTAAATGCATTGCTAAATGATGAGTTGACATAGCGTCGTTAACGGTACAGCGAGAGAACACGAAAATTCGGCGTTGTGGATATTTTTTTTTTATTTGCGGGGTATATCGACGTAAACGTGCTGCGATTTTGGAAATCGTGAATTTTTATTTTACATCCGGATAATGCTTCCGTAGTAATGTGTACCGGGAAAAACACGGTACACATTACTATTATTATTATTATTATTGACATAGCAGAGCGATAATAGCAATAATGATAATAATTATACTGGACAATAATACGTTATTACAACAATCCTCATTAAAATTTTACTATATCATCTGGAATCCGGCCTTTGGATCGTTATCGATCCAGTGAAATAAATGGAGTCCGCGGTGACGTATAAATCGAGGGCGCTTGCCGATAAAACAGAATCTCTTCTATCTTTTGCTTATCAGCGTGTCGGCTACATCGGTCCATTTTTCTTCTGGACCTTTGCGTAATGACGCTGAAAGGGTTCGATCGACTGAACTAGCGTCGTCTGCGTTTGACAACGTCACGAGCTGCACGTAACGCGCGGTTATCGATTGCATCCTGCATCCAATCGAGAATCAACAGGCTTGGAAGTATTGTTATTATTATTATTTTAATTAAATCGCTTTATACACATTAACCCGCTTTTCGATCGCACGTGCCATCGCCGCTCGTGCTTTAAATCCTTGGCACGTGAGTTAGATTAGAGACGGAGGATCCCCCGGATCCCCGTCCTGAATTCACCATGCAAAAAGTGTAGCGCGTTTCCGTTTCTCGAATCTTTCTTCTCGCCCCCTTTCGTTCCGCCACCTCGCCCTCGGAGAGACGTTAAAATTACTTCCATTTCGCCGCAGTGCGATCACGCTCGCGAAACGTAATCGCGCCGCTTCGCGATCGAAAGCACGTCCCGGCGAGCGAGCGTGCCAATGTTCATAAAAATGTTCACGGTGTCGCCGGAACTTTAAACCACCGTCTATTATTCCGACGAGGGGTAGACGAGCCAACCGAAAGTTTCCCGATAAATCATCGTGCCGAGAGGGACGACGAGGGTGGAAAGCACCAAGTCGCGAAAGCAATAAATATTAATAGCGAATGGTTACTGCATAATCGATCAGAACTTTTCCAGAGTCATTCTGTCAGCTGAAACAACCTCGGCGTCCGAGTATACCGGATGTTCTACAGATTACCCATGTCACGTGAAAAGTCACACACGCATCTTTTGGACAAGAGACTTGAGGTTTACCACGTCTCCCAACCGGAAAATATTGCGAGACGCCAATAATCCTCGACTCGTGATTCAAAATGGTGAAAGTTTCAGAGAATTGTCGTCAAAAATTACTCTTTCATCAGTTTAAAATCAATGTTACATAATTGTTCCTTTAATATATTTAAGATGAAATTTTTTTCACTAAATCGCGCGAAAGAAAGATAACTCGATCGAAACTTTAGTAATTGTAAGATCAAAAGTCGAACTAATCGAAGAAAGAAAGTCACTGATAATCTGGAACACCTTATATACGTGAGGCTTCGTGCAAGAAGCGAGCTATACCGAGAAACCTTTTTAAGTCGCCCTTTGTTCATTCCGCCGAGGGAAGAAACAATTACTGGACTTTTTAAACACCCCGGCCTGACGCGATCCCGGGTCATCGCTCGTACTTGAAGAAACGTAATTATCAGGGAAACCGTGCAAGAAGCTCCTCGTTTTGTCGCGAGTGAAACAATGGCTTTGTATGGCTGCAGCCATGCGTTCGCGGTAAAGTAATTGTTCCAGCATTAGCGTTCCCCGGTGCATTTTACTACAAGCGATTAGTTTGCTCGAATGCCGCATTAACGATAATTATTATCGTCATTATCAACGGATTGAATTAGGAATTCAAGCATGCCTTCTTTATTCTCGAATCGTTAGACGGAACTGAAGCAATTATTTCTCTTTTTTTTATATTTTATTTTACGGAACAATTTTCGCTTTGCGAAAATAAATTCACCGGTGGTTTCTTTGACGGTTTTGCAAAAAACGAAAGTCTAAAGCCTTACCTTCATGCCGAAATAATTAGCTACATACGGAGACTATAACAAGAATTATAACAAGATTTTACTTCAACATCTGCTATCGCTCGTATTTTCCGCCCCATTTAACATTTCTCCTTTATTTAATTTCTCATTACACATTGTGCGCGTATTTAATAATTTCACACATTCGTACATTTTACACGCAATTTACATCGAGCATTCTCACACCGTTGTGTATTGTTACAATATTATTATTCGTGATATATATATAGTTAATATATATATATATATAAATATATTTGGAGCCGATATCATTGAAATTACTAATGCCGATTTCGCGATGACTCGATAAATATGTATAAGCGTTACAATGTGTATTTCAATATTACAAACTAATGAGACTGCAACGAGCTTAATGCAGGATATTAGTTCGAAATCGTCGCCGCGTTTAATCGTAATATACACCGAACACGCAGCACCACGCGTATATATGATTGTTTTCGAGCACGTGATACGAGTAATTATCGCGTTCCACATCCCAGAGACATTGGAAAGCCGCGTGTATACTTTGTTGGAAGCGCTGGATTATGTACACTTGCGTCACCATCTTGTATCTAATTGCAAACGCAGTCTCATAAAGTAAATAAATATTCTTATGTAATTACACGCGGGCGAAATACGCCTAATAAGTTTTATAAGTCTTACAAGTTGTTATAAATTTTACACATAATCATTTCTAACTCGCGAATAGTCACCTAGAGGGTATTTTTCATCTGAGCAGAAAACAAAGCTCAATACAGTAGTTTCGTTACTGATTCGTACCGTGATTTTGCTTAATTTCTTCTCTTTAAAAAACTATTATATTATATAAATTTATATACATAACGATTTCAAATAAATTATGGAACATAATTATTTGAAATGATTGTTTACGCGAGGAAACTAGATGACTATTTTCGAATTAAGCTCCCGTTCAGTAACTGAAAATGTTGATATTTATTTATATTGTACACACATATCACATTCACTGTTTGCTTATTAAAGATAATCGTATTTCATCCAACGCGTGTGAAAGGAATAAATTAGGATAGATATCTCATTGCACGCGGGTAGAAGGGCGATCCACGTCACCCCTTAGAACGTAGAAAATGAAGGTAATACGATACTTGTAATTTTTATAAAAGATCACAGCGAGATGGCGAGGAAAGTGAGACGGGAGCAAGTGAGAAGAAGTGGAATTCAATCTGAAATAAATTTCCATAATTTCAATACCTGTCGTAATCCTTCTTGCCGACAGCCTTCAGCACGTCGCTGGCAATTTCCAAACATAATTTTGACGTCTGATCCGGCTGGTATGACGTAATCGCCGATAATTTGATCTCCATTACGTCACGAACGATCTTGTCGACCGTCGCTGCGTGAAAAGCTCTAAATGGTTCCAAACGAAAGGTATTCTGGTATCTCGGGATCTGACCAAACGACAAGAAGCACTATACCAATATTGTCGGCAGGGGTAGAACTTAACGTGACAATAAATCAACGGAAAGATTCAACGACGATAATAAATGAAACGACCGTGGAAACGACCGCGCCAGATCATAAGAAGTTACCGGTGCACGGTGGCGTTGAAGAGCTATAAAACGCGTGATATCGAAAAAATATGCGTGCAGATAAAATTTCTGAATTCTTCTGAAATCTCTCGGCACCGTTAATCGTCATCGCGGAGGTCACATTCCCTCCCTTTTCCCCAAAAAATTATGCGCGATCTAATTTTCTTTTTTTCGAGAGATCTCATTTCAGAAACGATTCTCTAGGCGCGTCGAGATTCACCTGTATTAAAACTTGTACATTTTCCGTGCTCACTCAATTTATTTGCGTCCATCCAATTTATTCCACTGCGCTGGATGGAGAACGTACCTTAAGTCGATCGCCGCGCTTGTAAAAGAGTATGCCGGCCCCATTGAAACCAATCATGGAAAGCTTCGACAGCGTTTTTCTCTTGATCTGGCTCTGTGTCCGGAAATAAGAAACACGTACCATTTTAGATCCCATGGCGATACTCTGTAACGCTCGATATAACGCTCCGTGCAAAAAAAGGAAGAAAATATATAAAAGCAGTCTCCTCGCATAAATTTCTTAGTTCCTCTGATTGATTTGAATATTTATAGCTTTCACGCCACTTTCTTGCATCGTAAAATATTAAATCGATAAAGGAATACATATTGCATTAAGAAGGGGGGCAAGTAGGGAACGGAAATAAGATGGATGCACCGGCACGAATATTATTTTCAGGACCGACACTTTTGGCTGCCGGTTAAATTTTAAATCATGACAAATTAATTATATCCTTGGCACATTTTACAACCAATGTATCGTCTCTCCCACATATACGTGACATTTACAAAAATACTAACCTGACGTCACGGATTTTTGTTACTTTTACAAACATTTGGTCACACAGTTTACCTCTGTATCTGTCAGTGGTCTGATGCTTAATCTTTGGGCCAGACTCTGCCATAATTTACTCTTTGATACCATCATCGAAGCGTCTTGTTTACTCTGGTATTTACTCATTTTAAGTAGCCTCCAGTGACAAGTGACGTAAACGAATTGTCCACGAGAGAAGGGATGACACGAAACAAAGGACGCTCATCAAAAGAATTTCAGCCGCGTCGCTGAAAGGAGGAAATTATTGCAATCTCCGTCCGTAGTTTCGCGAGCAATTTCGGCAAATAATTACGTGCGCTACGTCGCGATAAATCCTGCCACAGGAACATCCGGGTGCAGTCTGCTACGTTCAAGTGGGACTGTCACCGAATCTTTTTAAACGCTACCTTTTCGATGATAATTTCATTTTTTTTTTAATTTTATTTTATTTAATATTGATCATAAACATAGAAGAATGTTAAATTAAATAATCAAGTTTAACAAAGCGGTGTCTAATTTTGATAACTTTGATTTAGAACTAAAACGATAACAAAAAATAATATTTTGTATTTTTTTTTTTACTTATAAAAATACATTTATATTTTATATGTGATTTTATATTTTATTATTATGTTACACTTTACATAACGGAGAATAGTGGTGAGTTCTGTGCCAGGCAGTATCGTTCTCCCTGGTGCAACGTGCACTCTTGCAAGTCCCGCTCCTCCGACGGCGCCGGCTGTCTCGGACCATCCGACTCAGCGGAACCGTTAAGTATCGGATCGAAATCGATATCGAGCGGTTCGGCATCGTTGGGCATCGACACGGTTTGTCAATTGCAGATGATCCCGCGCCACAAACGAACCGCGTTTATCCGACGCTTGTGCCGTTGCAAACACCGCGATCGATATAAGAGGAGTTACGCCCTCGAGCTTTGCTAAGCTTTGAACGGTAGAACGTTAAGTACTTCCTTTGACAAACTAAAGGAAATTTACCTACGCTCTTGGCTCAACTATGCTGAAAACACCTCGCCGGGGATTTATTTAGTAATCGCTGCAATATTCAATATACTTTAGCGAATATTAAGAACGTCCAAGTGTAAACGAGATCTTGCCCGCGATCAACGTGATGCACTCTTCTATCGATTCGATAGAACAGCGATGACAATACTTGTGACACGTGATAAAATCATGCGCGTGATAAAAAGCATCTCGTCGAGAGTTTCGTTGTCGGGAAACGTCCACCGTTAATGAAATCATTAATGCCATCGTGATTACGATTTGCATCACAATGACGTCATTATTACCATAGGTTATCATAAACCAAAGCTATTACAAGGCTACCGGCGCGCGGCGTTACGCAATGACGTCATTACTACTTCACGGTACTCTATTTTAGTGATTTTAGTTTACAATTTTAGTTAACTGTAATTTTCCCTCAACCTTTTTCGCGGCCACCCATTCTGCTTGTGCATGCGGAGGTGCAGTAAAGGCAAATGAGCCGTTCCACTTCCGTTCAACGAGCAAAAAAGTTTGGAATTTTGCGTTTTGCTTTTTATTTCTCTTCTTTTTTTAACTGGACTCGGTAAAAGCAGAAGGGGATTGGATAAACAATCGACAGAATTTCCCGGACGATCGGCAGTTACGCGGCTAACTTTCACGAACGTGTCGCAGAAACTCGTTGGCTAACTCGATAAAACTCCGTTCCCGGCCCGTACAAGCATCTAATGCGGCAGCAGCCGCCCGGTTTAGTTTCTTAGCGAAATTCTTAGAAATGCTCGCGACCCCGAAACTTTCCTCGCTCTCTCGCACATTTGACATCCGCGGATAATACCGCTGTCACCCGGAAGAACCGATAAAAATCAGTACGCGTTGCGGAGAGATACGACGTTTATTTTCCTCCAAGATGTCGAATCGATCGTTAAGCGGCCCGTGGACCAAGAGAGAGAGAGAGAGAGAGAGAGAATCCATGTTTTAGAAACAAGTTGTCTAACACGATTTAGAAGATTGCTATTCGTGACGTTTTCAAGCAGACACTCGCCGGCCGATTTGAAATCGATATTTTCTCGGCGAGAAGATTGAATCCGACGTAATCCTCCTCGCAGCTGTTCAGTTCGAAGCGTTAAGTATTTCTGTGACTAAGCTTCGCACGCTCACAATGCTAATCTCTTTCGCTCAGATCTCTGAAGTGCGCTCCATTGTGCGCTATTTTTGGCAACACAGCAGTGGAGACTATTATATGCAGAGCCTAGATTCCGTGAATCAGACGCGAAAAGAACCAGCCATGAATTTTCTCCTCCGTTTCTTTACAAACGTGTCTTGCCATCCCATCCCATCCTATTCTATCCCATTCTTTTATATTGTATACGGACACGCCACATACGTTCTTTCGCTTATAAGGCTTCGGACCAGAGGCGAAACTCCTCAATAAAGGAGTTGCATTTGCGTGTATAGTGCATTCCTCGAATAATTCAACTTGCCTCGCATGCTTTATACGGTTCACGTGTATATACTGTATCTACTCGCCGAATCGTGAGGGCGAACAGCGCCAAACAACATTGTTATTGATTAAACTTGGACGCAATCATCAATATTGATTAAACTTGCGAGTACCGAAAGAGTTTCTCTAGCTCTCTCTGCTGAGAAGCAACTATTTAACTTTTCCTCGCGCGCCAAGTTTATTCTCCAAGTGAAGATCTAAAGCGCACAATGAGTGTCGACACGAGATGCAGAATGAGATGCGATAGAGCGGTGTGGTGTCGCAACACCAATTACGCGGCGAGGCTGGCGGCAATGGGTTTTTCGCGGCTTTTGCGGAACCACCCAGCGTGCCAGGATTTTCCACGGGAATATCCAGGAAAATTGCTTTGCGCTCAAAAGCTTCACGCGATTACGTGTAAACTCGTTCATTAGGGCGATACTCGCGTGGGCGATAGCTCGAGCACGTTCAAAAATTCGATCATCCGACCCAACTCGCGCGATCTCACGTAACTCTCTTGCCGAGATGGGACTCGCTCTCTCGGCTGCCACGTCGCACCAACGTTCCCCAACTGTTGTAGCAAAAGACGAAAATTTGCAAACGAAGTTTGCGAAACGTTGCCAAACTCACGCGCGATAGAAGCCTCTCTCATTCAATTTTATTTTTATAATATCTTCCAAATCTTTCGAAAACATTTATTTTTTCTACATTTGCCATTATATACTATATGCATATATAGCTTTCGTCGTAAATTTATTATACATGACAGATTTTGTTATTATATAATATATTCGATAGGTTATGAAATAAAAAAGAGATAAAACCACACCCATTAAAGTATTACAAATATTCCCAAATTGGCATTAATTGAAGCTTTTCGATTCCATTTGCCATCACCGCAAGTAACGCCCCGTCATCTTTTAATGTCCTATCACAGCGAGCGATTTTTTCAATTTATTTTTCTTTCTTTTTTTTTTTTTAATTTGACGAAATGTATATTAACAAATGTAGGATGAAAATCCTCGTGTATACAATTCCGTGTAGAGCCTATATCCTCCTTGCCAAGCTCTTTTTCGCGAGCGTACGGGGAATAAGGGGCCACTATTCGATAGAGCAAGTAGTAGAGATCAACGTTACGGTCGCCATCATGAATTTGCATCGGACGGCGACTACGCTTCGCGGCGGGACGTCTAACAGATGCTCCCCGCGCGCGATTTGCATAAAATGAGACCGGACAGGATCCGGTTGCTCCTGTGGGGAGGCTCGCGCACCAGGAGAGCTCCCCCGGTGCCTGGACCATGATTCACGGAGAGAGAGAGAGAAAGAGAAAGAGAGAGAGAGAGAGAGAGAGAGAGAGAGAGAGAGAGCCCACCGTTCCATTATCGGCGCAAGTAGCGGCGATTCCGGGATTCTCCAATGCGCGCCGTCGAGTAAGAAGGGCAACCCTTCGGGGTTAACCCTTTGACCCGACGACGTGGCGCGGCGCGGCGCGAATGCGCGTCACGCGCGTGCTTTTACGGATTATGCTTTTCCGATTCCTGCACTTAACGCTAGGATGCTCGTTGGCACGATTTTATATTGGGTCGTTAGACCCAAGATCTTGCGAGATACTCCGCCACGGTTTACAACTTTGAGCCCGGTACAATTGTACCTTTGCCGCGGCGCGGCGCGGCCCGGCGTTTCTAGACGCTAAATAATTACGCAAATTGTATGCATTCGTAATTTTCTCTTTCAGTTTTATCAGACTAGGAAATTTTATACGACGACGAAAGAATAATCGATTTATACGACGAGCTGAAGGTGCGCGTTAAAAGCTAGTTTGGGATCAAGTTTCTAATAACTCATTATTGAATCCAGGAGATTACACGATTAATACTTTTCTCCCTCTAGACTCTCCTTTGCTCGGTACATCTTACCTTACCGTGTAAAACAGCTGTCGGTCGCAGCGCATGATCAAGCGGGGGATGGTGACGTTGATTCACATAATCAGACAAATTGCGTAACTTCAAAAGATTTATTACATTACATACACGTTACATCCGTACTGACATTTCACTTTGGATAGGGGTATTTGAGCGATCATTATTAGAGTCCAAGGAGTTCGAGTCGATCCAAATCCGTCAAACGAACGATTCTGAATTGGCGTTAACGCATATACGTCGATCGCGCGAAACGTCCACTCGAGAGAGAGAGAAAGAAAGAACAATTGGACTTTACTGCAAATCATACACCGGACACACGGTATCATCGATCCATCTCCATCGGAGCGTGCATCGATGCGGGAGCGGGGGACGCCTCAGGGGACGAATTCGGAGGAGGAATTCGCAAGAGATTGGCAGCTAGCTCGCTCATCGAAACATTGTATCGACGAGGAAAATCAGGACGAGCAGGACGAGTCTCCTATTTACATCGCCGGTGCCGCCGTGCTGCATCGCAGCGGGATGTTCCCCTGGAAAAGAGAATTACACCGGACGACTAAGGTGTCGCTTTTGTGCCGCTTCCCCGGATCTTTGCGCCTCCCGATCTCGTCAGTCTTTCTCGGGTGCTCGCTAACGAACATTAAATTTGTTAACGGCCCGTCATGGCCACGAAGGAAACAAAGAGCATTGCGCATAGAGGGATCCCCGAGGACTTAAGGATCGTCGATCCCGAGAAAGAGAGACGAGAAAAATTGTTTGCAAGTAGGTCAGTTATTTCTTTCAAGTGTCGATATTATCGTCGGATAATTTGCGTTCCGAGCTCTATTACGAGTACAATATGCATACTATTTATTGCAACAACGAGCGAGCGAACATATTATTATTAAACGTCGTATTATATGAAAACTGTGCTTTACTTCGTCGCAACATTAAACCATTGCTGCAAGTTACATAATTGATATTTTAATGTAGAAATTGTTTATACCAAACATATTAATGTAATAAACAGAAAGAGAGAGAGCGAGAAAGAAAGAGAGAGAGAGAGAAAGAAAGAGAGAGAGAGAGAGAGAGAGAGAGAGAGAGAGGAAGCACGGGAAATCTGTGAGCAGATTGCGAGTGCAAATTAAAACAAATGTATATCCTTATCGCGAAGCACGCTCGGGGAGTAATTTCGCAATGTAGTACTACATTATACGCCTCGCTCGCTCGCTCGCTCGATCGCGAAGCGGAGAATTTCGAAATGAGCCATCGCATCTCCTCATCGCAACCCTCCCACCGTTACCGATATTGCCACCAATATTTTGCTCACCGTTTAGTACGTGCACCATGACGCTCGCCGGGGTGACTTTACTCGAAGCACATGTATAATTACCGCTATCGTCAAGTTGAGCACGCGTTATTAGGAGCTTGCTGGTAGTACCACGCTTACCCTTCTCCGTTTCCAGCGATACGCCGCCCCTGTCGAACGTAACACGTAAGAGCGTTACTCTCGAGAAAGCGTTACGCTCTGACTCATGAAAGTTTCCATCAAAATCCACATTCGTGTGTGCGTGCACAGAAAACAAATTAATATTAAATCAACTGTTCATCGTTTCATATATAAGCAAGAATATAAAATCTTCTTGGAAGAATTTATAATCTTAAACAGACATTATTTGCTTACATGGAGAAAATTTTTCTCTTCACGTAAGCAAATTATGTCTGATTAAGATTATCAAATTCTTCCAAGATTTTATATTCTTGCTTATATATGAAATAATGAATTGTTGATTTGATACTCATTTTTTTCTGTGCGAGTGTGTTTGCATTTGTGTGCGTGGTTTATCTCTCGCGTTGATCTCAAAGCCTAACGCGAGATCCCGCGCCTATAACGCGTCATCCCGTTTCGGTGCGATCAGCCGTCAATCCGATTTTCCGATCATCCCAGCGCGTTAAAAATTCAATTGCATTTGCGTGCAACGACGATTCTTGACGAACAAGAATAGAATCATCCGTGCGGGCTGTTGAAAACCGAATGATTTTTCATTGCTTCTGCGTTGTATGGCGTGCTATGGCTTTGCGTGCTATGGGTGCAAAAGCAATTTCGAAGCTGGCGGCCGATTACACCGGCATCAGGATTCGATTGTCCGTTCCACCGCGATATTAGTGTCGTACGCGAGTGACAATTGCATCAGTTAATAGTGTATTTCACAAAGGTAATAATCATCTATCGCTCCCGCGTACCTTGGACCGTCGAAATCGATCACCACTCCGGCATGGTACCAGGTCACGTTGCTCGGAGGCAGATCCTGCAGTTCAATGATGCAGGTCAGGCTGATTGTGCTACCCTTCCTGATGTATAACTCCTGGGAACCCGTGATCCTCGCCTGTATATCTGATGGAAACAGCAATAACGAGAGACGAGAGGAGCAGAAGTGTGAGAAATCGAAGTGGAACGCGTCGCTCGCGCAGCGCGCTCTCTTTCACGATTGGCTTTATTACACTCGAGAAACGGCGCGCGAGATCGCATTACTATCCGCGTCGGATTCTACCTTGGAAAATAGATCTTCTACTTCATTTCGAAAAGCTCAGCGAATCCGGCCGCGCGTCTTTGTCATCGTCATCATCGCCGCGGTGGTGGCGTGGGAGACGACGGAACGTGATCACCGTGTAAGAGGGACGGTCAGAAGAGAAAGGCGAGG
>QKQZ01051080.1:0-25338 GCA_003595255.1 Solenopsis fugax
ATATTTTATTTAACATTTAAAATCTGTAAAATTTTCTATAGTCATAAAATTATACAGAACTTCTGAAAAATTATGAGAAAAATGTTCACCATAGTATATATAAAATCATAATAAATTAAACATGAAATAAAATGTAATAATAAATTAAAATTATATAATTTCACATATATAATTTTAAATAAATAAAATTGACCGCTTTTATAAAGTATAAAAATACAATTCTCGTTAATTTTTCATTTAATTTATGTTAATTTTCTCATAAAAATGTGTAGGATTGTTTCTCTCTGCTGTAAGTCAGAATCAACTGAAAAGAAGTAGCGTGTTCATGAGAATTAAATCAATAAGGAAAGTTTTGCGTCTGAGGAACCATAAATTCGGGGCTTCGACTAGCGATCACGCGAATGTTCTGCAGGATGCGTTATCGAGCTGACGATCACAATTTGTTACAGATCATAATTTGTACACGCATGCACGCACACGCGTGTCACCATCGAATTCAAACGATCGAATTTAAAATCAAGCGTATTCGTTCCCGAGTACATGACCCGTATTATTGCGCGAAGGATAAGGTCGCATTTTTTTCCTTTTTATACTCTTTTTTTCTCTCTCTCTCTCTCGCCGGAGGTACGCATGCAATTGCCGATGCGGCATTCCGATTTACATATCAATTACATAAAGACAGTGACACTCACGTCTGCTCGGCTCTTCAGTGTGCTCCGCTTCGGACGCAGCAGCACATCCTTAAAATCCAGCTTTATGTCATTTATTATATTCGGCATTGCGGACAGCAAGTGGATCACCCTCGGCGGTTGTACGATTTAGCAAGATGACACTCTCTCTCTCTCTCTCTCTCTCTTTCTCTCTGTCCGACTCCGCTCGCTCCACTCTACGCACTGAGAACGCTCTGCTGCCGAGGAAAATCCGTGACCGCGGACGTTCTTGTACTGGGCCTGGTACACCCAGGCATGGAACATTTGTCCATTTGACACGCCGCTGAAGGGAGGGAGAGAGGAAGAAAGAGAGCTATTTTCGTCCCCCCCCTCTCTCTCTCTCTCTCTCTGTCTTCCCTTATCGAACCAGGGCGGTGCAGTCCGGGGGCGCTTCGAGAATCGCGATAACTCGTCGCTTTCTCGAAACGCGTTCGAAGTGCTAAGAAATAAATTAATGCATTCGGAGATGCAGACGTTGTCATCATCGTCGCGTAAAAGAGCCGAAATTTATTGGAAATCACGAGCGATTCTAACAAAAAGAATAATTCTCCACGAAGGAATGTCGCTGTGCTCCGAAACGCGCGACAACGCCAACGCTTCGAACGCTAATCACACGTAACATTTCCGAGTCGCAAGTCAGTTTTTATAATTTAAGACTGTCTTGAGTACAGTCTGAAGATGTCATAAATCAATCACGAGAGCTGTGTCAGCATTTTTTTGAGACTTTACTTAAGACGGTTTGGAAATAAACGGATCGCGAGCACTGGGTCATACTTTGACAACACACAATATTTATGACAAATATTTATTACTATTTACTTTTTTATACATTATATAAATATTTTATAGATATTTTATTATACATAAACCCTATAAACGCTACAATATTATTTGATATTAAATAATATTCCTGAAATATTAATTAATATTAACAAAAATGGTTATATGTCTACTCCTGATTATATATATGAATATTATATGAGAAGTAAAATAATTAAATATTATTTACTTCAATATTTTAAATTATTGGGAATATTATAACTTTTAAATGCAATAATTATAAAGTTTATGAATATTTTATGCATAATTCATATAAATTTTTTATCAAAATAATATTCATCGTAGAACATTTTCATGATATTTCACGGATATTAAAATAATATACCACGAATATTATATAAAAACAGATATATAACATTAATACAATATTACCATAATATTAAAATAATATTAAAAATATTGAATATTCAATATATACGAATATATATTGTTTTAATTTTTAATATTCTAGGAATATTGTAGCACTTATAAGGAAGGAGAGAAATCATAAAATCTTTATTCAAAATGTTATTAAATATAGACTACGTATTGTATATAACATTTATGGTAAGTAAAAAAAGTTAATATTTATAGTAATATTTTATACATTTTTTATATATTTTTTCACGTGATATGATAAATCTTTATGATTTGTTCAATCTAAGATCACAAAAAAATGTACATGAAATATTTTCATAAATAAATATTTATAAAATATTCCAATAATTATAAATATTTTATAAATTTTTTATAAATTGTGTGCTGTTTAGGTAATAATCACCGTTTACAATTACGATTTCTATTAAGTTATTCCTTTGCAAAAATCGCGATACGGTAGCAAAGCCAGCGCTCGATCCAGATTTTTATCACTCTGGATGAACGCCAGTCCCGATGGTCAGCGCATTGCGCAAAATCACGACCTCAGCGATGGCTCGGAGTATCGAAAAGCCGTCCCTGCGGACGTACATGTATGCGTACATGTATAATGTATTAATGCTGTAGATAACATATCAGAACGTCTAGACGACATGTCTAGTCAATTGAGGAAGCTGACGTTTTCGAGTCAAATGTTTAATCATACATATTTTGAAGCATGAATGATATAATATTTTATATTTGCATTGAAAAAAAATTTATCGAAAAATTAAAATATTTAGTCAAATATTAAATTGGTTCAATTGATTCTCGATTAAAAAATTTCAATAGTTGACATGAATAAACTATACCTTTTTTGTGCAACTAAATGTTAAATCAATCCAATGTTTAGTTAATCGTATCGGACTAAATGTTTTAGTTTTTCAACAAATTTTTTTTTCTCAGTGTACAACTCCAGCGAATTTTATACATATGTTTAATGATTAAAAAAATGTATTGCAAACTCGGATTGTAAATATATATTTATGAATATCTAGAATAAGACTGAGACTCCCAATATTAACTAAATTAAAGAGGCAACAAGGGTTTGGGAATTGGCGCGGTATTAAAGACGCAAATTATCATAAGAAAAAAATTTCAATGATTACAATATCAATTTCAGTGTTATCGAACGTTCGAATTTGAATCTTCAACTTTTGAAGGTGGCTTAAACTAAACTGATGGAGCTGAAACATTCGATAATGTTATGTAAAATTAATATTGTAATCATTAAAGTTTTTTTTATAATTTGCGTCTTTAGTACCGTATCGACTTTCAATACCCTTGTTGGTTTTTTAATTTTAATAAATATATATTATCTTTTGATTTAACTGAGAAATTTTCTTATACCTATTAAAAATTATGTAAAATTTTTCGTAAATCAACGATATATTTTTGTGCGTGTTGCATATCTGAACCGTGCCATTATTACAATATATTTATTTAATGGTTAAAATCTATTAGAATATTAATAATCAGACGATTTCACTTACAATCACCAGTTAACTTTGTATCAGTGAAAATTGATTCAAACTGGAGCAGCTTGCTTATATTTATAAATATAAAAATCTTGAATGCGAACTGTAGCAAAGTGCAATATCGTATTTAAAGAATTACATTAATCTCTTAAGAAAATTTTAACCGCATACGTATTTTAATATGGCACGGCATTACATAAAAGAGAAAAATATAAATGTTTTATTTTGTCATATGTACAGTAGAAATTATGTTGATCTGAGATAAGAAAAAATCAATTTGTGTGATAGAAATACTATTACTTATATTCTACGTAAGTTTATCATGTATAAAATACATGATATACATAATAGATAAATTTATGTATAACTAATTTATTTATTGAGAAAGATTTATTTTCAAAAATGGGCAAGGAGATTAAAGATTGTGATACGATAATCTATAATTCTAATGGAATGACAATTGAGTTAGATCTTACATTTAAATCTGCAATGTTCTCTAACGTTGTATATAATTCATGAATCAGTGCAGATGACATAAGAAATATCGCTGATAAGCTATTTTTTATACAATTGTGACCTGTGCATACAACTCAATTTTATCGTATCTTTTATACTGATATACAAGTATTTCTTTTTAACTTTTATGCGCATTCATTCACGGAAGTTGTATATGAACATACTAAAAATTCATATCCTTTTTCTAGCTCTACAATGTACATAGTAATAATAGATGCAATAAAGTTAAATAATGGCACTATATTATTAATGGAATGACGTATCTTGAAATATAATAACTTTGTAATTGTCACATGTAATTATAGAAGTCGGAAATTGATGTAAGATTGGGACAATCGTTGAAGTATAGGTAATGGGGCCCCTCGCAAGACCGAGTTCTTCTGAGGTAGATTCAGATATCTTTTTAGGAGGTTCCCATCGCACTAAGAGTACGTGGTTCCATTACATAGACTAGCCCCTAAAATGCTTTACTTGATTAGATGGATTAACCAAGCAGATTCTGAATTCCAGCCGCATAATCAATGCTTGACTCCTGTTTTGCTGAGCCGAAAAGTTCAGACAGAGCTTCACAAAGCGTTGGAACTGCTACAGAGTTTGGCAACTCTCCAAGAAGATGAATACTTCCTATATAAAACTCTGGATCAGAAATCATCTCGGAACTCCAGAATTGGTCAACAGTGCCAGATAGAGGTTCAGCGATACTGTAAGTTGGTGATTCTCCAACCCACGACAAATCAGTACAGCGTACATCCTCCACTCTATTTGAGGGAAACATCGTATAGTTGCCTCCTCTCGCATAATCAATGCCTCCGAGGTGGACGAACTTTTCATACTTCCTGCTGATACACTCAACAGCATCCATGATTAGGTTAATATCACGGCGCAGATCTAGACAAGTGTAAACCGCTGATACAATCTCATCAGCGTTAATCAACACAGGGAAGCTTTCATCAACAACACCATCACGAGTACGTTCTTGAACTCGCCAACGAGCATTGGGTATAGGCGAATGATCATAAAAATATTTGCGGACACGATACGGTATAACATTAGTGCTTAACGCACTTACGTAGTCACGCAAGTTGGAGAAGGAGATGTTAGTTGGATCAAATGATCGAACTTGTTCGATAATCACTTGCTTCAACATTCTTGGGATATACTGTGCACCAAATGCCTTCATAACGCCTATCGATGACACCAGGTTAGTCAGAGGCTTAAAGCACGTACCCAGTTAGCAAATAACACGAACAAAGTCAGATGGAATATCATGACTTGTAAAATACTGCGTACCAATATTACGAGAAAATTGATTTCTCATCGCCTGTTGCAGTTTGACTTCAACCTGTAGCAATGTAACGCGATACATCGCGGAGCACAGACTGTGGAACTCAACATTCCGTATCCCTAGTCGCGAAAACTTACATATTAAAAACCTTATCATAAAACCAATCGAACGAATAGAGATAGGAAGGATAATGCTTCGCTGAGTTGTAACAATCGACATGCTCTTCATCGCTTCTATTTCAGAGCGAAATCCATAATACAGCTTGTCATAGATGGCCTGTTTAGCTGTGGAATCATTGCGTTGTGAGGTTGATGCCCGATGTTCATCGAATCTTCTGGCGGACCGTTGCTTATCCTGCTTCTTCTTCGGTCTTGAAGGTTTCACCTCTTCTTTGACCTCAGAGGTCGGATCAACAACTGTTCTTTCCATATATAATCAACACTGAACTTGTCAGTAGAATGTTTTCCTATAGCCCGGGAAAATCGGGCAGTAGAAAAACGCTGAAGTATACGTAATGTAGCCATTAAAAAAATCGTATTCCATTAATAAAACTATGGTAAGAACTCAACAAACTGCATTTATCTCCTCGAAATTAAAAAATCAAACAATATAACAAAATTTTATAATTAATGCACGATGAGTGCATTAAGTACAGAAAACTTTTATATATTGAGTTGTATGAATTCTAGATGCTAAAATTAAACATTTGATGTTTCAATATATGTAACATGCAATTTTCATTTTTTATAAAAGATAGCAATATAATATACTTAAAAGGCACTGAAAATAAAGACTGACAAGACCTCAGTTTGTTGGCAGTTACACGGGGCAGTGTAACGAAAGATATTGGGAAGCACAACTGTTTACATATTTTTGAATTCACCAGTACCATTAGCGTTGAGCATGAGTATGTTAGGATTTTCCTTTTCAAAGGCAGTCGCGTCTCTACCTCCGGGTCTCTCCTCTTGTCCCCATTCTCCTAGAGTCCCATGCATCACGTCTGGTTGTTCCTTCAGTTTTTGCTCCTCCTTCTGTGAGATTACTAATGGTTTATGGTCAAACGCAAACACATTGATAAGTTTTCAAGATTTATTTAATTTAAATTAATCAGCCTTTATGTCGTTCATAATATTTATAACAAATGCAGAGTCTACAGACATATCTGCCAATATTAAAATGGATAATAATAGATAACCACAAATGTATTGATTGAACATTGCAGAAATAATTTCCTTAGTTTTAAATAGCTAAAAGTTTATAATAAACTTCACCAACATTAATTGATACGAAAAAGCCCGGCACATGAAAAAAGTCGACATATATCGATTAAAATCGATTATTCAACATTATTGTTTTTCACAAACCTGTTTATCTTCCTGCGCAAACTTATCGAACATGTTCGCGTAAAGTTTCTTCTCTTTAGCTAATTGCTTCTTAATGAGAGCATTACAGATTAAAATTTGTTTAGACGCGGCCGTATTTTTCGGCCATGCTTTTAGAACCTCTTGGAAATCGTTGATAGCTGTCTCGGGTGATGAGAGTCCAAGGTTCGCCTGTCCTCTTCGAAATAGAGCCTTCTCGTTCTGCGGATCCAACTCTAAAGCCTTGGTACACTCATCTCTGGCTAAAAGGTTCTCATTGGTTTTCAAATAACATAGAGCAAGGTTTAAGTGAGCTGCTATTACTAGACTATCTTTCTCCTTTTTGAGATCATCCTCGAAACCTGAGTCAGCGCTTAAGTACTTAAAAATTTTTTGATACGTTTTAATGGCTAAATTGAGTTTATCGGTCAAGAAGTACTTCGTTCCTTTATCTTTCTGCATCTTTGCTTGTTCTAACTTTTCCGACGGTTTCATCGACCATACACTTGTCTCCTGTAATAAATAATATTCAGTAATTAAGAAAGTTACAGAACTGAAAACATTTTCTCAAATAACATTCAAGCAATTACCTTCTCAAAGTTTTGTAATTCTACTTCATATTCCACATCCGCGTTTGGCGGAATATTGTATTGTGGATTTCCTTGGTCCTTAAATGCATATTTACTTTTAATTAATAATCTAGATTTCTCGCCCTTCAAAAAGCGCTGCAGCGCTATTTCTACACCTTCTACAATTCCTACATCTTCTCCTTCTCCAAGGACAAATTCCACATCTTTATCCTCAAATACTTGATCATTATACTTTCCAATCAAGTGTACTAGGAACATACAGAGCTTATTAGATAAAGAATATACAGTATACATCATGTTTAAAGTAGCCAGATTGTGATACTAACTTTTTACATTGCTACCCTCCTCTGGGTTAACATAGCTCTGGCCAGGAACAATTTGGAATCTTTCGATGCTTTTATCATTACCCGGACTTAGATCTTCTCCGCACCAATCAAGTAATTCAATCTAGAAAGATATGTATATGAATATTATTAAATTTTATATATATATATATATTATAGATTTAAATTGTTGTCTGTTCAAGATTATGTCTACATGGATTATTTAAGTATTGTTTATATTATGTTTACACAAATCTTTACATGTGTAAAATATAAATAATGTTCAATATTGAATGAAATTGATGAAATATGAAGGTAAATGAGTCAATTTTCATTTTATCTTCATATTTTTTTAATTTATTGTTTTGAAAAACTCTTAATATTGTTCATTTATATACAATTGTGGCGATCGTGATGATGTAAGAGTTGCAAGTCTGTTCTCTGTGCCAAAGATACAGATTTAAATCCATTAAAAAAATATTAGATTTTTAATTGATCACCTCTCAAAGGCAAACCATTGTGAGAGTACCTTTATCAAGATAATCATGGAGCATGCATCAGTCATAAAAGGCCGAGTTGAGAGAAATACTTTGGTAATGATTAACATTTTATGTAAAGCCTAAAGACTGCAGAGGTCTGAGCAATAATCAAGGACGTCAATGAGTTATTTACTCACTTCAAATTTCAACGTAGCATCAGCTGGAATCAATGGTGGATTGCCGTTGCTGCCATAGGCATATTCGGGGGCACACGTTAGCATAGCGATCTCACCCTTCTTCATACTGGCTACACCAATGTCCCATCCCTTGATGACACTGCCACTTCCAAGGTTGAATTTGAACGGCTTGTCTCTGTCTCTGCTAGAGTCGAACTTTGTGCCGTCCAGCAATGTACCGGTGTAGTGGACTTTTACCTTGCAACCGTTCGTAGGAGTCAAGTCTCCCGTTCCCTCCTTGATGATCTCCTTCAGCACGCCGCGATTCTGTGCGGGAGACAAATCTACTTCGGCCATTCTCTACGAGCAAAAGAGAGAAGGATTAATTAAATCAAAGTTTTTCCCGCCGCAATGATACGTGTGGCGACGATCCAATCGAGTCTGACGATCCTTCTACATCGAACCTTCTCGAGAAATGTTAATGCGAGAATGCTAATAACTCCGGGAGGAAATGACTCCGCAAAATGCGCCGCTCGTTTGCGACTGAATTATGTGTGAAAGTGTTAAAATTGGACGAGGATACGTACGATTTGTGAAAAGGAGAGACGTTCAGACACACGTTGTAACGGGCAAAATTTTTCACCAACTTAGCTGCACGCGTGCCGGCTGATTCTGGCCACAGATCATATAAGATTCTGGCTGATTCGAAACAACTGTGTATTGTGTAGCTGGGTTTCCTCTGCAATCGTGCACCGGCGCAAATCGATTTCATGGAATTTGCTAGAAAATTCGGTACCGTACTCTCGACGGTCGATATTTTCGAGCACATTTCCGGATTGCGTTTGGGTGGCGATCGGCAGCAGAATAGAAGATTTCTGTATTATCGACACTACACGCCAGCAAAGTTGGTGTGTTTACGCATAAAACATAATCTTCATTACGCCTAAACAACATACGTAATTAAATTATGCATAAAATAAAAACCGATATAGATATGAATCTGATATGTAATATAATGAAAATTTAATATATTGCATTTTCTTTAACTTTTTAATTTTTAATGTATATTATAGTTTTTTATTTATGTAACTTAATTTTAACGTAAAACTAAATTAATTTTATAAGCCATTAATTTTAAGTTAATTTAATTTTAAAAAATATATTAACTTTTCAAACTCTGATACTTTAAGTTCTTGATTGTGATTGGCTGATTCGTTTACTGCCTAAGTTTTATTACTTAATTTTCTTGTATACCATGGTCTTTAGATTGCGTTCCGAAATTCACTGTGAATCCTAAAAACCTGTAGTTGACGTTACATACACTATAAATAGTACTCTGAATAATAGAACGTATCTTATTTAATATTGATATAGATATATAAACATCGTCGATTTCTATGTTATCAACATTTCCTCGAAGAAGAGATTAAAATTGTCTATATTATTAACTTCACTTACTATGGTTGTGTTCGTAAATATACTGCCAGTACTGAAAATCTATAGTTTATGTAACGTAAACTATAGATTTTCAGTACTGGCAGTATATTTACGAACACAGCCTATGTGTGTTAACACTTGAGCCTCTTCCAACTCCGATTAATTAATCGGCTGATCAAATTTATGAATTGCCAACTGTAAAATGTAAAAACTGATCATTACTAAATTAATTTTTTTATGATTTTAAATAAAAAATTATTAATTACTAATTCACAATGGCATATTTTACATAATTATGCAGTTATAATTTATTTAAATAAATTATAATTTGCAAAAAATAGACAAAGGAAACAAAATAATAGGATCAATTTTAAGTTTTGCAGTTGGCAGTTTGTTTTAAATCAGCCGATCAATTTAATAGGAGATGGTGTGACCAGCCATATTTGTCACATTGTTTATTTAAAAGAAATTCTCTTTTTTTAGCAATATTCACTTATTTATTGTCGATGAATTTCTCCTTATTTATCGATTCACAGTATTTTATTTCGGCGATTAAATTAGATCAATCAGCAACGGTAAAGAAACAGAGTTAAGTCGTCACGCATTTTATCCAGTTGTACTGTAATTGGATATATATGTATACCTGATTCGCTGTATCAGGTATATATGATAACCGCCATCATCAGTGTTCCCCAGTTATTTACGCAATAATCGACGTGGGAGCTATTCCGGTGGCTTGTCCTCGAGCGACCTCGCGATATTCGCGGGCGAGTGGACTCGTCTTGAATTCGGGCTGGGCCAATCGAGCCTCTGCTTCGTGATGGCGTCTCGTGGCGTCCGCCAATCACCGTGGAGGTTAGTTTTTATCCGACGCCAGTGCGAATTCGCGTGATTACGCACTTCGGGTGCGCCATATTTTTGTTCCGCGCGCTTTGCTGTGCTTTTCGGCGGATCAGTTATGGCGGACGTATTTTGCTTCCGCGGCGACTGAGTTTTGTTGGCTCGAGACTGACGAGTGGAGTTCCATTGAATGGATACAGCGGCCAGGACATTGCCGGGAATCGTCGGGACTAGGACCGCCCGTTTCGCTCAGCCAGTGCTACGTCCACACCTGGGTCGAGTGAAGAATTGAAAGGTTATTGATGGTAGCGGCAGCCCGCCGCGGGAAAACGACCAACGCATCTCAGACCTCAGACTGCCGTTGAGTGAACTCGCTCGTTAACCTCGGGCCGGTCATCGCGACCGTTCGCCGTCGACGCGATGTCGGATAAGCACGAGTTGCCGAACATGGCCGATCGCTGCCGGATTTGCCTGGTCGACCACGGCTGCATGACCAGTTTGCGTAGCGAGCGTCTGGAGGGCAAGCTCAAGGATCTGACCAAATGTACTTGCATCGACGTAAGTTCCTTCCTCGTACCTTTCGCCAGCTCCGCCGTGGTCCCATTATTGAACGCATACTCCATCTTTGTCTGCTACAGGTCAAATACAGGGAGAATCTACCTGGAGTCGTGTGTCATGTATGTCTTTACAAGCTGGATATGTGGAGCGAATTCAAGAAACGATTTGTACGGTCCAACAAGATTCTCTTGGAACAGCTAGAGATATCAGAAGCGTCTGACAACACCATAAGCAGCCTCGTAAGTACCTTTTTACTTTGTTTATTTTTACGTTACTTTTTTCATTTTTTTTTGTTGAATAATGGTTTTTGGTATTTTATATTCTATATTAATTGTTAAATATTTTTCTACTAACTGCATGCTGATACAGGTTGTTGGACTTGAAATGTAAATTGAAGCTAGAGATGATACCCTTATTTGAGTGATATTTGCTACAATAAATTCTTTATAGTTTCTTAAGATACATGTAGTATCATTAAATTAATGACCAATTTAATAACAAATATTATTTTTAGTTTCAATTTACATTTCAAATCTGACAATCTATATTGGCATGCAATGTAGAATTGGGAAATATATTCAATAATTGATATAGACTATTATTAAGCATCAAGATCTATTTTGATTGAAAGATGGCACTTCTCATTCCTTATATTATTCACATATTGCTCTGATATTTAACTTATTATTTGTTTTTGTTCCAGATTAAGGATTCTTCCAGGAATGAAAGTGGTATGACGAAGGAAGCTGAAAAGAAACGTAAAAGCGGTGAAGATAACATTTCTGATATTGAAAAGGTATATCTTTATATAAATTGATAATTATTTTATATTTTATAAAATTTTCTTTAAACGTTACTTTTATTCCCATTTTTAATTATAATTTATCACTTATAATTTTACAAGATTATTAAGTTGGTATATTTAGGAGTCACATATGACAATCAAAAAATAATTTGACTTTCCATTTCAGAAAAAATCGAGGTTAGAAGGGTCTTCGGAAGTTACGAATACAACTTGCAATACAGATCAACTTATGTTAGACGTAGTAAATCTATCGTCAGATGACAAATTAAATACATCTACACCAAAGAAGAATGCAAAAAATATTGAGGAATATGCGAATAATAAAACATACTCAGTACCAATGAGGGCTAGATTGTTACCCGCGAGACGCGGCAGAAATATTGAACGAAGGAAAGCATCTACAAAACGTTGGGTAGAGAGAAAGAAGGCGCTTATAGCAGCAACAGGGGAAAACATATCCGATACAGATTCCATAGCTTCCGATGACGTGCAATTGTCGCCCGTGCAGAAGGCTCGTGCAAAGAACAATGCGGACAAAGAGACGGAGAAGCAGAAGAAAATTTCTAGAGTGCTAAAAAATTTAGAAACTAATCTCGCGGAAAAGTATATCGCGTTTCGCGACAAAGACACGGATTCCGAAACGCGTAGAACGAGATCAATCAGCAAGGAGTCTTATTCAAGTGCTTCGCAATTGAGCAATAAGAATTTATTATTGAATCCAGTTGGTAAGAAAAACATTGCCAAAAGAATTGGATTCTCTCTAGCCAGCTCGATGGAAAGGGAAAAGTCTTTGTTAATGAATGGTGCAGGGAAATCCAAGATGCAGGATGACAACCAAACTTTTACGCCTCACTCAATGAAATCCGAGCTAATAGTTGGTGACACCACGTATGCCGTAACGTCAACTTTGATGCTCGTGGACCCATCAAATACTATCAAAGAAGACTTTAATAATTTAACGAAGGAGCCTTTTAAGAATCTTAGCGCTGACGAGAGCAATCAGGAGAAGAATACCGATATCATCGACGCAGTTCAGCTGCGTAGAATAAATCCTGTGACACCCAACACAAACAGTAAGCCTAACGGCAAGTTTGTCGAAAGATGTTTGAATATTGAGGTAGAGGGTAGTGAATTGGAAGTCTTAAAACGTGTACAATACGAACTGGCGAATTTTGTTGAGAGTGAGATGAAGCAAAAATTATTCAAGGGCGATGGTACGAAAATTGATAAGAGGGATAGCATCAAATCGAATAGTGTGACCTACCTGCACCAAAAACTCGATCAGAGGTTGAAAGATATAGTAGAAATAGCTATAAAGAAAAATATTGAAGCTTCTGTGGAGAATAACACAAGCGGTCAGACATCCATGAGGTTTTCGCCAACGTCAGTGAAATCTGCTATGAATTCACTTAAATATCAACCGAAGGTCTTGATAAAACGTCTAGACATAGCAAAAGAGAGTAAGCATTATAACATTAATAACGCTCGCATGTTGACTACGCCGAAGCACAAGCTCGCCGGACCATACAGTGTGATCACTCGTCATAAACGTCAGAGTGTACCTCCAGTAAGATTTGGCGATTTCAACACCACTGTATTGGACTCCGATTCCAATTCGTCAGATGAAGATAAGGTTCAGAAGACGCCCAAAGTGACCAACTCGAGAGCACTCGGGAAATCAGCGACGAGACAGTCAACTAACCTTATTAGCAAATCGTCGGAAAAGAAACAAGACGAACAGAAGGCTGATTGTGAAGAGGCAAACAAAATTGAGGATGCTATAACTGAAAATCACATATGTGGGGTATGCGGACGTACGTTCCACTCTCGCAAGGATGTCGAGGTGCACGTTCGCATTCATAAAGTATCGAACACCGCTGTCACGCAGATTGTGCTACAAAACGAGAACACAATCACGCCGCCGAAGACTCGACAGAGCAAGCAGAAGATGATGCGCTGCAAGAGATGTCACGAAATAGTCGAGGCGCGTCTTGTGAAGACACACGTGTGCAAAACACCTCTTCACAAGTGTTACGTTTGCGATTCCATGTTCCGCACGAAAAATCTTCTCGCGAAACACTTGGAGAGCCATGATAATTCCGAATTCAACATAATAAACGCAATCGGGAACAAATTTAACAATGCAGGCGCGAAGGTGAAAGTTCCAGCGCAGAAGAATCAAGCCCAGGAGACTGAAACTGCGACAAAAACCCAGTCTGCAACAAAAACTGTGACAAAAGTTGCAAACGAGAAGAATGACATCCAGTCCGATAAGATAACTAGTACGGGTGTAAAGCTAGATAGCACTGAAAATACTGTAAAAAAGCCTAAGGAAACGTACACTTGTTTTGTGTGTGATAAAATTTTCACTGACGAGGAGATACTGAAGGATCATTTACAGAAGCACTGTGACGATCTGAGCGAAGGGGAACAAAGTAATAACAAGGAGCAGTATCAATGTGCCATTTGCAGCAAAACTCTGGAATCGGATCAAGCATTAGAAGAGCACGTCGGCAAACACCTGTTCGACGATGAGGACGACAATCCTAATCTGATCAGCATAGACCAGGGCAATGAGAACAACAATAAGTCAAAAGAAACTGAGACATATCAATGTGGCCAATGCTCAGAGTCGTTTGAGTCAGAAATGTTGCTGGAAATGCACATGCAGGAACACGAGGAAGAAGTTGCAATAGCAGAATGGGAGAAACAAGGGATGAAGAACTATCAGTATCAATGCATGCTTTGCGAAGAATTGTTCAATTTGGAAGAGGAACTAACGCAACATTTGGATATACATAACGTAAACGAGCATGTATGTCAGTTGTGTGATAAACCATTTTGTACGCTAGAGGATCTACAAGAACACGTCGCGACTCATTGATGTTTTATTAATGTTTAACATTTTATGGACACTAATAGATATTACGAAATATCTTTGGAATGATTATGACAAGCAAATAATCTATTATAAGTTTGTTGTCATGATTGCTATGAAATCTCTCCAATAACTGGTAATACAAATAGAATAAGTAGATATATAAATTATCTATATGAAATGTACAGATAATTTATATATCCGCTGTCATACGTTTAAGTAAAGTTTGTCAATTTTAGTTCTTCCTTATTTACGTGCATAAATGATTTATACAAAAATTAATTTATAAAACAATACGCACGCTGCTTGTACGTGCGTTTGTAATTAAAATTTTTAAAAATTCTTTCATAAATAAATTCTATTACATTTATTATGACAAATAATGTCGAAAGAATTGTTTTATTTTAATTTAAAATATCACTAAAATCAGATTAAAAGTTTCTTTATTTAAAAGCTTTTTGGATTTAAATTTTGAAGATTATATGTTTCAGACTGTGTGTGTAATCTATATCTGTATAAGTTAGAATATATATGTTATATCTTCTAACTATATATTCTGGAAATATATATTTTCCATTACACAGATGTAAGAAAAAAAAGAGGAGGAGGAAAACAAATATATGAAGAAAACAATTTGTATGCAAGACACTTATCACTTTATCGATGCTTAATGCATGATGTTAAGCTTTTATTAATAATGTGAATACATATTGTAAATATATGTATAGCCTGGGATGTAAGTTGCCTAAGTTATCAAATTTATATGAAATTAATATCTCAATGGGAATAAAATTCTCAACTATATATAATGATAATAAATTCTAACTGTACATGCAGAATGAATTTTTTTCATAAATTTATTAGGACTTTTCTCTTGGGAAATATCATCGTCCGCGATGAATGAAGAAAATCGTTCGGTTTTTTCTTCAAAGAACTTTTCAAAACACTTCATTTATAAATATGCGGATGAAGAAAAAAATTATTTTTAATAAATATCCATTTAACATGTTTATACAACTATGTAATACTATATACTTGATATCTTATTAAAACTCTGTTAGATATATGACTTAATGCATAAATAAGCGAATGTTACAATATATATTATTAAGAAGACACTAAATTTCTTTAATATCTGTGTAGTTAGCGATAAATATGCATAAGAATCCAAGATATAAACTTCTACTAAGTATAAATATTTTCATTAAAATATTCTAAAAAATAATTATTTAAAGAAATGACCTTTAAGTTTTGCTTGATACAGTATATAAAAAGTCTATTAATATTTAATTCTGTAATATGGCAATATATGTTTTAGAATTTCGATGTTGTTTAGAATTCAAGCACAGGTAATTGCATTTTCATCTTTAACAATTATTCTGTATTCTCAATTTAGTCTGTAACAAAACATTAATATCGTAAATACAATACGATAAATCGATAAAATATGTTATGTAGAAGTCATTTATTAAATACATAATAAATTTTATACACAAGCTACAAAATTTATATATACTTAACAACTTTATGGAGCTGTGAACACACTTTACAAAAGGTAATTTGAAGGATTAATTAAATAAATGATTGTAAAAAAATCAGTCAGACTGAATTTATAATTTTACTATATATTCTATATGATATTTACATAAATACTGTGTACATAGACACAATGTATTCATAACGAATACTTTGTTTCTTTTCAATAGCTATATTAATAATCATAAATCGAACATCCTTATGACTCTGCAGCTAACATTAGATAACTCAGAGATTTTTTACGAAAAAAATTCCTTGAAAATAAAAATGTTAGCTACATATTAATGTTTTTTTTTATACAATTCATGCCAACTCTAAAATCGCATACACTTTGTTTCAGGCAAAATTCATTTCGTTCAATACATGTGTGGTATATTTGGTATTATAAGATATACTAATTAAAAAATAACGATTATAATACGAGATATCTTTATTTTTTTCGATTATAATAAATTCCGAAATATATGAGGATCTTTTGAAACAAAAATAAGCAATCGAATAAAAAAAATTTTGTTCAAAAACGATTCTCTTATATTGGATTTATATAAAAACAAGTTATATGTGTATATATATGTATATACTTGGATGAAAATATACTTTAGATGAAAATTTATTTTAGATGAAAATATTTTTCTCCTACATTATCGTATAACATATTGATAATTCATCAAATTATTATCTCGACTATAAGATTTAATTAATAAATGGAACAATTATCGATTTCTGGGTCCCGAATTTTTTTTATATTAAATTTATGCCCATTTAAAGACGTGCTGTGTTTGATGTTCACATACTTCAAATATATTGTAACACTTTAAATTTTCGTTAAATGACAATTAATAGTTTCACGTATTTCTAGGCTCTTACATCTATTATGTACAATGACACCATTTATATAGACATTAGTTTTTAATAGAGTACTTTTTCTTTTAATAACAATAAATTAAATAGAACTCTCGTCGTGTCTCAACCAAAAGATTCTTTTTTGTTACAACAATGAGTTACAACAATGAGTCGTAAAACATACAATATTTCAATATTCTAAACTCGCTATACGCGCGGCATGCACGTGTAATCCATATTTACCTATAGACTAACTAGTCAAGGATTTTTAACTAACCTAGCTATCTAAAAACAAATTTCATTCTGAGTGAGTGGTGTATCTTCGTGTGGAGAAACCGTTCGTTTAAATCCCGCTAGTCGCGGAGGAAAGATCTCAAAATGGAATCGCCACTTGCCATTTATACAATTCAGTAAATGCAGACGATCAGTTTGCGCTTTTCCTAAATGTGTCAGAAACTATGTTGTAACTCGGGCCTTCGTTCAGATTCATTCGTCAATAAGCCACGTTCTCCTACAGAGCGTGAAACTGACGCAGCCGCGAATCTCGCGCAAACAAACAGCGAAGAGAAACGAAACGCAATTTTGTTTTCTGCGGAGATTACACATTTAAGTAACTAACTTGTGGATTTGGCTTTGCATTAGTTAATCTATGGCGACACCAAGCCTACATAATTCGCTGGATAAAGGCCTACTTTGCCGTCTTTCCTTCCTTTACACCATCCTTGCTCGTCTTCGTCTTCCAGTTTCTCGAATACATCTCCTGAAAAATCCAATTTAATATTATTCCAAATATATAACCAAATTAATATTATTCGACTGTCATCAAAAGTCACTTAATTTACATTAGTTGAACAAGGAATAACTTCGAATAATTATAACTCCTTTACTAAACATAAGTAATTAGTAAAATTATCTAAGACTGAATCGTAAATTTTGCGAAGGACATCATCCTTCCAAGTAAATGCCAACGGTGTAACATAACACCAATATTATAATTTCTTACTCAACAATATAAATGTAATTTTATACATGTTAAGTAGGAAATGGTAATATTGGTATTTCGTTATTGTTAGTGTTGATATTTACTAGATTTTATACCTTGCTTGAAACTGAGCTCGTCCGCTTCGGCTCCCTCGTAATCGTACAAGGCTCGCACGGGAACACCGGGTTCCCCATTGTCGACCAATGGTTCACCACCGTCCTCGTCCCATTCCTCCTCTTCGAATGGGTTTGACTCTTGCTTGGCATTGGTGCCGTTACTGCAATCGCGTGTTTTATTTTAATAGTATGTATTTAAAAAATTCATATCAGTAAGAATATCAGTTTATCTTACGCGCGCTACGAGAACCTTGTAACAACTTACGTGATAGTCGGGGTCCTGTTGACGTTGTCGGTCTCGTTTTTCTCCGGGGACTGCTTGGTGGAGCTTATGGTGTCCGTTTTGCTATCTCCGTGATTGCCGTCCGCTGATATCACTCGGCCGGCGGATTTAGATTTTGATTTATTATTAACCGGTGGATATTCCTGTTTGAATGGGAAGGAAGAAGCATCTTAGTATGTACGTCTCGATGAAATCCTATGTGAGTGCGTACCGGATGCACCGAATTTCTGATTGATGAAACGCCGATGAAAACGGCATGCGTGCAACCAAATGTATGACGCTATGAGTCGCGCACGTCTGCGAGTATTTTGCGCTTCAAATGTGCATGCCGACGATGCATGTGCGATTTCGTTGAAGCCATCTCACCGCGTCTATCTTCTCAATAATCTTGCGTGCGTCAAGAAGATTCATTATATCTCGAGGCTTTACATTAGACCGCGATAAGGCACGACAATGTAAGAAGTCTATGTACTTTTATGGGGAAGATAGCATCCAGATTCCCATTGCGAGATTAAATGTACCAATTAAAAAAAATGCATATTTACAAAGCACAATCTGGCTCGAGATTATACGTCTTTAAATAAACAATCGTGACAATGGATGCGTGATCTCACTCGATTAATTATGAATAGTTACAGTAATGCCATTTTAATTCAGTATCGCCGATATCATTGTTATTGTGTTATTGACGAGATACATTTTGAACGAGATGTCCTTGTGCGCAATAATAATTCAGCTGTCGGCTATGTACAAATAATTTTATGCTGTACCATGCAAGAAATTAACATACAGAATCGCCGGTAACCGTCGCGTTTCCTTCGGAACTTGTTTCTCTCTTGTAAAAATTCTTTCAAACGCTACGTCTATGTAGAGATCTTTAATGTGCATATTAAATAATCACCTTGACTACTACACGTTAAACTAAAAAGTCTGTTAAAGTATCATTTACGATGCTTAAGAAGTTCCCAACTGAAAGGAAAGTATGACGATTTTGGCGCAATCTGCTGTTATTCTTCCATCCGCGAAATTAATTCCGTATTAGTTCCGTCATTTGGTTTTTCAAAACGAGACCATCGTCGTAATTTTTAAAACGTGAACATGCAGATGTTGCATGTGATTTTTTAAACAGTCGGTTGCAGGCATATGTGACTTAAGTTACATTTAACGATTTATACACGTATATCTCTTAATAATATTATAATTATCCATACCGTATACCATGAGCAGGGTAATAAGCGTCTCTTGCAAGAAACCGATTTACAAACTTTTGAGGCTCGAAGAGCTTTTCTAAGCTTGGCTTTAAATCTAGCTAAGAACAAGTTTGTAAGATGTAACTATTTTCATTGGAAAACGATATCATTATTAGTCTCTGTACGGTTTTCTTTTCATGTACGACATCGTTAACTTATTCAACTAAGAAAAAATAAATAAAAGATGATCTTTCTCCGATTGATCTAATTTTGCAATCTTTCATTTTTTTGCTACGATGCCTCTCGAACTTTTTTATCGCGTTATCTCTCCAGTTTGTAAATTCGTTTCTGATGTACCTGCCGCAGGAGGCTGTCCGTGTTCACCTTTAGGCACAGATCCGTGCGATTACGTGCGAGCGCAAGAGCGGAGCGGATTACGGTTAATTCGGTTAAGAGCTAGAAGCTGAGAAAGGAAACCCATCCTGGATGACCTCGCGGCCCAGCTGGGGGACATCCGTTAAAAGCTGTCGCGTGCCAGCCTGACCGGTGCCGGCGATCTTTCTCTTTCTATCCCATTCTCTCGATCGATCGATCCGATCGAGACGGAACCGGCTCATCGGCGTGGGCATAGTAGGAGAGCGGGTGGGTCTTGGATGCGCGGATTGTGTTGAAAACAGTTAAAGTGAGATTGGCGCGCTGTGTGTGTAACGTGTAAACAAAACTTTACATGCAGATCCTCGCCGACCGGGCGTTGATTGATGAGAGTGATGGAGCCTGCCGGGAGCGCTTCCTTCGACTTCGAGCCCTTCGTGATCTCGCGGAACTCCTCTGTGTAGTCCTGCATAATAGCAACGTCCCAAAACAATCACATGCAAGCATTCCGGAAAATTGTCAGGGGGTTCTTTCTTTCTCTCTCTCTCTCTCTTTTGTTCTATACTTTTTTTCTTAAATATTAAGAGTACGATGTAGCATGATATGGGAGAGCTTTTGATATTATCTAACAATAAGTACTCTTGGATTGAAAGAAGAGATCAGGCGAGAGAGAGAGGCGGTGTTGGGGTGCTACTCTCGCAACGAATTTAACCCTTGACAGTGTGTGACAATGTTCCATGGGGATGTAACATCATTTGGACGAGCGACGACAGTATGATTGCGATAAAGAACAACACAGTTTTTTTTTTGCGTAAGGTTTTCCATAAATAAGTTGGTTAAAGGAGAACTCTTGATAAAGGGGATCGGCAACGCTTGCAACCCGTAATCATTATAAGGGAATGACGGATGAACTCACGTTATGTACAGCGAAATTTGTCGCTAACGAATTTTAATGTTGTTCTTTTTTGGAAAAAAAATATATAAAAAAATCGAAAATATCACGCTCCCGAACGATATGAGAGATTACGGGTTAAAAAAGCTTGAAAAACTAAAGAAGGCAAAACATTATTGTTAGGCAGGGTATTTTTTTCAGAGGCGAATATACAGAGGAAAGCGTAATTCTTATTTTAATATAACAACTACGGAAAAGATTGTCGACAACAGCGACGAGTGTGAGGGTTAAAAACGCTGATTAAGAGTATTCCCGTTTTTTTTTCCAAAGCTTTTACTCGTTATTTTAGTACGACAACAAGGTGTATAATAATTCCCGTTATCATTCTTGTCAGAATCAATATTTTATTACTCAAATTTGGACGTAATTAATTTTTCAATGGAGCTTCATTTCCTCTCTGGATATCTCTGTATCTTTTGTATCTTTTCAATATTCTCAAGAAATCACTGTGAATATCATTGTATTCTGTCGAATCGAGTGCTGGGAATAAAAAGTGTACCGAGGCGCACAGAACGTTCAACAAGTAATAATAAAATTATTGTAAAAAAGGGGGGCAGCTATAGAAAGTAATATTCAGTCCACGCTACAGCTAGTTGTTGTCTAACAACAGATCTTCAACCACGAGCAGGGCTTTTACATGCGACAGTAGAGCTTTTTCTAGAGCTTTTCTTTTTAGCGAGAAGCGTAAGCGACTTACTTCGAACTGCGGCCAATTCATAGCCATATTGACGCCGTGGTTATTAGACCACCATTTGAGGTCTTTTTCGTGGTCGGCGTTATTTATCGTATGATAGAATTCCTCGTATATCTGTGGAAGCCTGAAAACGATAACGCCGCAATCTGTAGTAACGGTAATGACATGTGAAAGTTTCATATTCGTCAAACGTGAAATAAGCAGTGACGCGACTGCCATTTCAGGTTTATTTGAATTTTGATTGTCGAGGCAAAATTAAGGGAGAGAATTAATTGAACGATGAAAGCGAAAAACTCTCATCAATGTTGATTATGACGGACAGTGGTGTTGCATCCGTATCGATTTTTGTAGAGAATATATGGAACATCCTCTGAATTTGCGGTTACGCAACATTGAACAATATGGTTAGGCGGCAACAATAGGGGGGACTTACACTGGGTCCTGCGATACGTTCAGACACTTGTGAATACCGAAGAGGACCTCTTTGAAGAACTGTAGTCGCTGCGTCTCCATCTCCTGGCACTTCTCGAACACCTGCGTCATGTCCTCCATGTACTTTGGATTGTACTGATTGATTTCTTGAAGCGCCGCCTCGTACTTCTCCTTCGCCTTTAGCACCTCCTCCTTCGTCTTTTGCACTCGGTCCTGCATTTTTTTTACCTGTCGAAAGAGACGAGAAAATACTTAGAGACCTCGCAAGGAGCGTTCCTCTTTAATTTCAGGTTGAAGGTAAAGGTTCCAGTCGCGGCACTGACGAGACGCAGCCTAAGAGTTTTAGATCTTTGAAGAAAAAAAAAAGATGATATGCAAATTGGAGTCGCTTTATGTAATTTTCTAGATGTAATTTATCGCTTCGTTAGTTCGCGAAATCCATATAGATTGAAGCAATAATTTAATAGGCCTAATTCTTTATCTTCAACCTCGTCTAGCCCATCGCCAAAAAGCTGAAGACGCTTTTTAGCGATGTTAAGCCTTGGATGCCACATTGAGAAAGGGGACAAGAAAGATATGACAATTTCCGTACGTCAAAATGTGCGAAGAGATATATAATCTGGCTACTCTTGCTCTACGACAAACTACGTACTGTTTAATCTACTTAAACATACTTATTTCGCCATGCAACTACACGTAAATGACATACAAAATAATGGCCATTATATTATAATAATGATACAGCTTGCATGTCCAAGGTATCTCTTCAAATTGAAAGTGGGATCTATTGCTATCTAAGGCTAATAAAAACATTCGTCTTATTTAAGTGCAGTGTAAAATTTTTGCCGACGAGCATTCGAAATTTTTGCGAAATGTTAAAGAATTGTTTTAGGATTCCGGATCCTTACTGGAACTTAAAACAATTTAAAATGCTCATGTAATCTCGCTTGCTTTACATAATTCCGTAATTACAGCGCTCGCTGTCCGATCGCATCGCGATGAAGGCAAGGTTGAGACTGATCGAGCGAAATTTATGTCATTATTCGATTTTACAGGAAAGAAAAACGTCGAAACGTGTGCTCCGCGAGCATCGTGTGCCGCGAGCGCTCTAAAAATTTAGCGCAAAGAGATTTACGTACACCGGCTCATGAATTATCCATATTCCACGCACGTGCGCCGCATTTCTCGTCCCGGCTTCGCTAAATTACGGTAATACGCGTCGAAGTGTGGGTTCTTGTAATTACGAGTAAGGCTTAATCAATCAAGCGACGGTACAGAAATTATATATCCGTTGTCAGTCATATTTTCTCTACGTAGCAACCTTTTAAATATATACAGGCATACGCCGAATAATTATTATTAAGCAGCGGTACGTCCGATGTATAAGCCAGGCGTGTTGCGTCTAAGACAAGGGATGGATCGACATCAGGAGTTGACAAGATATACGCGGAGAGAGAAGTAGTTTCTTAAAAAAAAAAAAAGAGCATTTCGTTGACCGGGTCTTTTCACGTGTCTTTTCGCTCCGATTTCGATCCATTCGACTGATCAACTCGAGCAGATACTTCTACGTGCGAAAAGACTCAAGACAATTTTGCTTACCAGCAGAGCCTTCTGTGATAAGGAAGACAACAAAGAAAAAGAGAAAAAAAAAATACATAAATTGAGAAACATGCGACATGCAATATTATCATACATACAAACTGAACGTCGCCTATTTTATTATCCCTAAGGTTTTTTGGTATTCTGAGGCTCCATGCACCACATCCACAATCTGTCATCTAGAAACGTCGTTAGCCGTCTTTGAGAGATGTTCGTCTCCGACATCCAGATCATTATTGTGCCGATTATTGAGCCGCGTGCTCGACAAGCTCTGCCAATAGTCGCGACATACGCTGTCTCAGAATTACCGAGATATGCGAATACTTTGTTAGAATTTCCTTCCCTTCCTAGACTCGGATCACAATCTTTCTCTCTCTCTAACGGCAATTAGAACAATGTACAGCGAAGGTAGCGAAACTCAGGTGGAAAGCAGTAATACAGTTTTTCTTACGCGTCACAGGCTCGCGTTTCCGTCACTCCTGGGTATCATTCGTATAATTATTACCGTACAAAAAGCGGAATGAACGTACGATGTGCACGTTCGGTTTGTATCCGCGATCGTTACAAAGTATCCTTTCCGTTCCGAATAAGAGACACGTGGGGAGGGCAAGAAACAACACATACGTGCAGGAAACTCCGCGTCCAGAAGCGTACGAGAGTCGCGTATCGTTAGCTTACCGCGAAACGTTAAGCAAGAAGAGAGTAGCGACGCATGCAAGAATTCTTAAGAATAAAATGTAATAGAATGTAACGTACGTCAGGGCCTCGGGCCGTCTGCAAATAATATTCACTTAGAGAACAAACTGTGTCACATATAGAATTGCGCTTAAGAAGTACATAATTAATGTTTATAAAATATATGCATTACGTTAATATGTACGTTGTGCGCGTTTTTAATCCGATTGTCTTGTCGCAGCGAAAACAGTACCGATAAAAACGCGAAAGGATCCTGTCGGGATCAAGTTACCTAACTCGCGAATTTTAATTGCGTAAAATATATGCAGCAGTTAATTGAAGTATTAATTAATATACAAGGTGCACGTTCGCCAGTTATGAGTTATGAGACATCCGTAGAACAGTAGTTTAACTTGTCACCATCAATTGTGTTATTTTACATATGTATTACGTACGTTCTCACTTGAAAAAAGAAGAGCTGAATTTCAACATGTTTTAGTTGTCGTCTTTTTAAACATTTAAAAAACGTTTTAAGCAGTGTTTAGACTTAAAACACTAGAAGATTAGAATTTTAAAGCTGTTAAATATTTCCAGCTTTGAACGTTTTAGTGTTTTAAATTTAAATACCATTTAAAACTAAAACATTTTTATTTAAAAAAATATACAGAGAGACAGAAATAAAATATTTTAATATCTAATCCATATACTTTAATACCTATATTTTCATCTGACTCCAATGTAACTATAAATAATGTATAGAAAACATTATTTAGAAATATTATTTTTTACATGTTTACATATCACGAAAATGTCATTAACCGCGCATTAAAAATGTATTGAAACAAAAGTTCATGATTAAATAAATCTATGTATAAATATTTAAACATTATCTTTGAATTTCACTTAAAAAACGCTATTTTGTTCCAACGTAGTATTACTTACAAGGAACCGATCCGAGGTGTCCACCTCCGATCTTGACGAGCCTTTAATATGTT
>QKQZ01051084.1:0-16378 GCA_003595255.1 Solenopsis fugax
GCCGGGCACGAAAGTACGAGAGAGTGCGCGCCGCGAGTCCTGGCTCGTGAACATCGCTGCAGAGCGAACTCGTCGCCCGCTAATCCCTTCGAGGATTTCGTGTGTATCTATATGCGTTGAAAAATCTACCTATATAATATTTATAATATTTTATCTTTATGCATACTGTGTACGTGCGCAAAATAAATCGTTTTCACAAATATATGTGAACCAATTTTATGGTTTCAATGTTTCTCTTATTGTATAATCTTCACGCTTGGCAAATGTTTATAGAATTTTTCTTACAAAGCCAGAGGCAAGAATCAAGTGAACGCGAGCAAACACGTACGACTGGTGTCATTGCACTCGGTGAAGCTAATTGTTCGTTCGTATTCGCTCGTGCTCGCTTGCTTGAACCAGCTTAATTTAGTATTGCTTAAGAAAGAACAAAGCACGTCATTGTGTAATATATCATTGCTTGAAAAACGTATTATGAAGGTGTTTACTCAAATTATGTTAAAAAATTCTTTGAAATTTCCGGAATTTTTATTCAAAATTCCAGGTAAAATTAGAAAATATTTAGTACAACTTTGAAATAAATTTATTCTATTATTCTTCTTAATGTTCCTTAATCGTACAATCACAAAAAGCCATTCAAGTTTTGAATATTAAATATTAAAAAATACTTAAAAAAAATAATATGCCATATAACGATCTGTCTGCACGAATCTAGTTCATATAGAATTCAAAAATGTTTAAATACATAACGCTAATTTAGGATGATGCAGTGTCACTAATGTTTTAATAAAAACTCGAAAATCACACGTGAATGTGTATGCCGCTTTTGCATTATCAAGAAAAAATGATCAAAGAAACAAGCTTGCTCGAAAAGAGAGATGAAATTTAAAAGTAAAATTTCAAAAATTTTCCCTGAGTACCAATAAAATCGCATGGAAATCCATGATTTTCAAGGATAAAAAATAAAATCCCTGAAAATTCTAGGTTTTCCGATTTTCTCCCGGTAGGAAATACCCCGAGTATTATCTTAACTCTTTTTTTAATTAAGTTAAAACTAATCATATATTCAATCAACACAAACGATTAAAATGTTAATTGCTTTATTGACAATATATATTTCATCGATATATATATATATATATATATATCATAAAAAATTCAAAGATTTAAATATTCGATGTTATCGCGAACGAAGTGCCATTTCTGTCATATCAGAATAAATGCACGGTTAATTTTAAATTGCTTGGTAAGATAAAATTCACATTAAAGTTCTCAATTTCCTCTGATCGACATGATGTAAAAATACAATATGTAGAACGTGCGCGATGAAAAAAATAAAAGTATAAAAATACTCATCAGCATGCGATTCAATAAATGATCATAAATACGAAAGATTTATGAATATCGCCGGATTCAGAAAATCTTTAATCTTTTTGAGGTCGATTCCTTTAAGCAGCAATATTGTAGCGCTCGGATGCTGCGAGAGTGCGCCAACGAAAAGTTTCTGAAATGAATTATCATACGCCATCGTGGCCAGCAATAACAGAGAGAGAGAAAATATTTCCGCTACAATTTCGAAAATGCAGTAGTCGCGTCAAATTAAGCACCAGCGGATAATATATATAAAGGCAAAAATAAGAGCAATAAATGTAAGATATAAACTGCTTTACTACACTCTGTTCGACATCAACGTATTATAACACGCAAAACTGCTCTCCCATCGCCAGATTAATATTAATGCTCGATCCGCCCTCTTCCCCGCCCATCCGCGAGCGCGGAATGATACACGGTCTTCGTGCCGTTCATAAAAACGTATCGCATCGAGCGTGGTGTCGAACCTTTTACGAGTGGAACATGAGCGGCGCGGCAGTTCGTACGGAAATCGCGACTGTACCGTTATGAGTTACGAGTGCCATTCTGCCGGCATGAATACGGGATGTCTTTTGGACGCGCTCCAGGAAGGCTTTTCAAATTGAATTAGAGAAAACGTTCGCCTCGATGCTTCGTGCGCCTCGTGAAGCTGCGGCCACCACCACCACCACCACCACTACCACCGACGACCCTCGGCCTGACGTTCGACCGAGAGTTTGGGGAAGGGCCCAAAGCCTCAGGCGAATAGCGCAGCGGTTTAGGGTCGTCAAAATTCCCTTTTAGAAATGAAAGAATTATACCGGGTAAATAAAGGGCGGCGGGAACACAAAGGAATCTATGTATGTACGCTATTTGGCCGTATTTATCTCTTTCCGTTCCGGCGATAATTAAGGAATAAAGATTGCATGCAAGGTACTAAGAGCACTCACGAGAATTCCAGGAAAGTAAGAAGTTTTTTAATATTTCAGCTGTACTACCTTCTTCGTGATTCAGGTTCCTTTCATTTAATTACAATACGAGAAATGAAGGAAACGAAAAAGTCTATTGCATAAATTTCTTCTTCTATCAGTTATGTCCGTATATATCCCCCCTATTAATATTTCCTTATATCCCTTCTTTTTCCCGAGAAATATATTAAGATTGATTAATAAGAATTTGATATTTTTTTATTCATATTGTATATGCTCTCGAATAAACGAATACTATGACATCTTAAATAATCCTTGTCAATTTGCTCGTTTGCTTCTTTTAATTACGTTTGTAAAGCGAGCTTGTTCTCTGTATTAATTATTGCTTAATAAGATCTCGAAATATATTAAATTATTATATAATATACAACAATATAATATTTTAATATTTAATATATAATAATTATATATTAAACTATTTTATAAAAATATGTGTTTGACATTTTTGTATATTATCAAATGAAATGTTTCTCTCAGAATCTTTATATTTTACTATATGAATTGTATAAAATAAACTGTAATTTATTCGTAAAAAAATTTCGAGGAAAAAATTCTGATTCCATCTTGGGGTGCAAACAACGAATCCGGCATTAAAAGGGCGACTAGACAAGCATTCGAGGAGGCCGACACTTGGTGTAATCTTCAGCAGAGATCGAAATATATAACGGGTTTCGACCCCACTTGTAGATTTGCCCGAGTCAGGAGATCGCTAAGTATAGATCGGACCTCTCCCTATATTGATCGCATTTCCATTTCAATAGAGCAATGAGAAGAAGAGACGCTCGCAGATTTTTCGCGTTTAATTTCAAACGACGTATTCATTCAGACGAATATAATATCGAGTATTAATTCGTTCGCGCGAATCCGTTTTCCATCTACTTTCCTTTCGCGATATTGACTAACATGAGGCTTATGTAAGGCGAGAAATAGATACGATCGATACGTCGCAATGTTTAAATTAATATATTCTTTTCCGAAATTAAAATAGAAGAAGAGGACAAACTTTTTAATTAAAAATTTTTAATACAATACATTAAAATTAAGAGACAAATGATAAAACTTTGTTTCTTGTTTTCAATTTCAGATAATTTATTTACGTTATTTCAATATCTAGGGGCTTTCGCTGTCTGAAGGCGATTGTTGATAGCGCCACTGATAGAAACGACAATAATTCATCGAAAACGGGGGGAAGAGTGGCCTCCTTTATCGGTCACGAGGTTATCGTCGTCAGACCAATCGTTTCGTGACCGACCGTATAAAGTCGCGTATTTAATCAATAGCTGATTACAGTAATGTATGTATTGAGAGCATTAATTAAGACTGAACGGCCCTCGATAATTGTTTCTTCTCGCTATCGGCGACCGTGTAACGAGAGGAAACTTCCCGGAACGAGTATCCAGTTTGATTTAGTCATGTTTATCGCGTGCGAAATTCATATGCTCCCTTCCGAAACCGTGTGATAATACCGCTCGTGATTAATTACTTTGTAAACTTATAAAGCATCCATATGTATACGGACATTTTAATCTCTTTAATTTCATCAGTTACTCACTTACAAAACATCGTAAGTTATCTAACAAACTTACGTGTAATTTAGAGATTCGAGTGATCTAAACAGAAATATATATATATAGCATATATGTCACGTAATGAACTGTGTGATTATATGATAAAGTTTATCGATCACTTAATTATCTAACAAATCACGCTTATCCTTGAATCAACCAATTAAATCAAACTCACTTAATGATAATTAATTTTTTTATATACCTGCAGCAACGATTAGATTATAGTCTAGGAGAGCATACAAAATTATGAACGCAAACGTGAGTTAATTAAATTTAATGATAACAAACTCACGTCGATGTTAATAAAGTACTCGAAATACTGTTGATAAAAAAACATTCATCAGAATTGCGATTATATCATAAAGCATTTATGATAAATCGTATAAATGCTTTATTATGTATTATTACTAATGCGAACATGTATATAATCGTAAAAAAAGAAAAAAAAAGAAATAGAGTATATGCGTTTAGGGAAAAAATATAATAAACAGGCATCGATATAATGGCGTATGCCAGGCAAATGAAATTTTTATAGATAGAAGCGTGCACAAGATGCGGTCGATCTCACGACAGCGTGAGATGCCTTCGTGAAGAATAAATAGAGGCGGCGAAGGAGGTAAAAAAGAAAAAGGGAAGAAAAAAAGTGGTACGTCGCGTCTCGGGCAAATTGCATTGCTGGTATAACGCTGTTCCGTGAATGCTCTTCGTGCTCTCGGTGCAGTGGCCAGTAACGCCAACATTAAGCCCCTTTCCCGATGCATCGTGACCCTTACATTTGACCCCCGCGTAGAAAACATGACTGCGATTTTCTTGTCCTGCATTTAAAGCTGCCGTACATTCTTTAGTTTAAACAAACGAACTTCGTTTTAGTTCCCTTTTCCTACGGAAACCCACTTATGTCAATCAGCTAAAACAAAGCACGTAACATGTGATTTCATCAGTTTAGCATAAAATAAAAGTATCTTAAGGAATTGAATCATGCATGAAATATCAAAATTGTGTTGGCACCAAGTAATTTATAAGTCCATTATAAAAAAACGAGTGTATTTGTGATAAAATGAGTACGCGATTTCTAGGACATCGTATACGCAAATGTACTGAACATTCGCACGCGCGACTTGTAAGATATTTGCAATTTACATTGGCATGTATCACGTCGTAGCACGAATTACGACTGTGTAGTCGTTTCGCAACAGTGTATTTACCGGTGGCTATCGCATCGTCCAATTATATACAGTATCATACGCGTCACGTCGTAATTATTGGCATTGCCATTGTACGCAGCGGCAAACACTCGTCCAACTGACATTTGCATGATTGCTGTATGAAGATCAAATATCAATACTCTGACATCGTTGTCATTGTGACGATCGATGCAAAAAGAAAATAAAATGGCATATCAAAATTGCTAGTTGTTCCTATTGATTCTGAAAATAATGTCTTTAATACTTTTGTTCATATTTTTAATAGTAATGTAATTTAAAGAATTATTTAATTAAGTTAAAAGTTGATTTTCAACAAGATGTTGAAGAGATCCGTTACACTACCGTTTGGAATGTGTAAACTTTAAGTATTCTTAGATGTAGCTTTACGGTGCGTCTCAAATTTGAGACGGTCGTAAAGGAAGGTTACATAAAGCGCACTTTATGCGGCACAGGCGATGCGAGATATCGCGGGATCGTGCAAAAAGCGCGCGGATGCAACCGCGTAATTACGCTACACGAACGCGAGAGCGGATAGCCGGCTTGCTTTTTCGACATAATTGAATTCTGGGATAATTGATCAGGCCGAGCGGGTGAGCGAGCGGATCCTCGGGGGCACGAAACACACTCATAATTATTAAACTTCGGTACTATTATCGGGGGCAGTTCATGATTATTACCGTCGCATAATTTGCCGACAATTAGCGCCGGGAGCAAAGTCTGCTGCATACGATAAACAGTGTAATCATGGACACACGATTATGTGCGCAGAAAGGAGTATCGTTAGAAGCTGCCTCGGAACTATTTACCGGTTCTCATTTCATAATAAGGATTGATGGTTACAGTTTCTTCGATAAATTGTTACTCTCATCATATTTCAAGCAAATTAGACAATGAAAAACCGTCTTTAATACATGCACAAAGGTGTGTTAAAAAAGTACACTTTGTCAAACACCAAAAATATAAAAAATTGCATAGAATTTTCTAGTTTACGTTTGAGTATCTATGTAAAATTTGAGTTCACACTTATTGATTTTTGTTTACTTTTGATTCTTATGTAAAATCGCATTTTGCAGTACTTATTTGCAAATTTGATGGGAAAGTATCATTATCAATTAAATCAAAATTTTTACATATACAAATAAAACTCTAATAAGTATTCGTACAAAAATTCATTTAGATCCATTTAATCGTTTAAAAGTTATTTATTTATAAAATTGCAGCAAAATATAATAATTTTTGCTGCAAAAACCATTAAAACTATCATAACCAATTAAATTTTTCATCGTTTTCTTCTTTGCAGCTAGTTTCAGGGCCAAAATTCGGGCATTCGTGACCAGAATTTAAAAAAAAATGTAATAAATAATCTATTCTATTTCAATATTACTTGCGAATCACAAATAATCATTTGTGGCGTTATGTTTTGATTTAAATAACTATGTGTTCTATTTATATATATTTTATAATTAAATTCGTTTTGTTACATAAAGAATAATGCCAAAATTTTCTTAAGATGTTAGATATAAGTATATGAAAATTGAAACTACAATAATTTTATTTATATCAATAATCACATCTAACTGCAGAACCTTTTATGTAATGAAAACATAATGTAGTGATATATGATACTAAGTTTCACCAGCGTATTTGAACTTTACTTTACTGAATTTACTATACCAATTCGCTTAAAAGGCCTATCATTGTTCGATTGGAAAGTTCCTTCAATCGCACACGCACGAGATTAAAGAAGCAAAATGCAATAACTCACGCATCCGTCTTAGAGCTGTCGTAACTGCTTACGTGCTCCAAAACGTTCGCCGCACTGCTCGACAATAGAAGGGGGGTGAGTATGTTGCCCGTAACGAATGATACCCAATTACGCGAAAAAAGGCAGGAAAAGAACGTGATTTCATCACGGTCGCGAATACAATGCAATCACTCCATCATCGCTAAACGTGTCAGCGCCGGCGTAAAGATCGACAATGTACAGGGTGTCCGGAGCAAAAAGTCAAAAGACACGACAGCGATATCTTTATCGAAAGTGAGATTATTTCTTTCGAGGAGCGACATGTTTCGCAACTTACATATCAATCTTCGATTAAGAGTATCATACCATCTCAATATCAATAATGTAATGGAACAAGTTGATTATTAACAGCTCGATAATATCGATTACGATATTATCTTGACATTTCATGCAAGTTTAAGCTGACGATGGCTATTTTCTCTATCACTCTCTATCTCATACGAATTATTTAAGTGTGAGCTAAATAAGTCTAATGTAACGTGTGTCACGATAAATTATTTATCGTGTGTCTTTTACATAGTAAACATCATGTAAGGCAGGTCACGTAGACGCGACTTTACAGTCTATCGCACACTCTTTGCAGTTGAACGCGATTCCCATCATAACATCGTCGGTTCATTCAAAATACCGCAAGCAATATCGATCTCGAAGCTACGTTTACTCATCCGTGTCGCAAATAAATTTCAATCTGTCCGTAACATAAAGTTAAAGAGAATAATGCTACTATAGTCGAGCATGAAATAGACCATGAAGAAATACATTCAAGTGCACAGCATGTTACTTTTAATATCTGATTACATATCTATTTAACATGCATCCCCTTATCGGATGCTCCAGAAAAAGAACACCGCTCTCCGTTTTTCTCTAATGTTTTCTCTACTCTACAATCCACGCGAAAAACTCGAAAATATTTTGAAAATATCTGACGTATAAATCGAACGACTTCATATGCAGTATAAAAAAATATTTGTAATTGATGCTGACAACGCGATGCATATTTAAAATACACAGAGAGAATTTTGAAATAGAATTTACCTTCAAAAGCATGAGAGTCGTAGAACAACATGGACCTCAAAAAGTTTTACTGCAATTTTGATAAATTTTTATCGTATAATCCCGTGACACTATAATTCATGGTGTCTAACGATATCTGGCTAGCCAATTCAAGAATATTTTCATGATAAAATCCTTATTTTTACAAGTCGGTTAATTTTCATTGATAATATTATGTTTTGTCTTTAAATTACGTTTCTATATATGACGAATAAATTAAAAGCAAATTTGGAACAATATTATTTATTGCTTTATAAAAATATCAATGATAACTGCTCTGCTATATTCTATAATTTAAGATATTAAATTTTAATTTTATTAATAACTTGCCTTATTGCTTTTAAAATTAAAATTTATAATTAAAAATTTATTTCATTAAATTATTAATCTGATTTTCAATGTCTGTACTTGCTTTTAAAGCTTCATCTAAAATTATTTTTTTCTTATTTTTTAATTCTTTCATAAGTTTATTGTGTTTCTTTGACTCTTCAATAATACTACGCAATTCTTTCGTTTTGTCCTCTTTTTCTTTTGCAATAGCTTTTTTATATCGAGCACGCGCATTGCGAACAAAATGAATTATAGATTCGATTTTTTTTAATGAAAAAAAAAATTAAAATTTCAGGATTTTCCAGGAGACATTAAATTTCAGGACAATTCCAGGATCAAACGATATTCAAGAATCGCTAGACATCATGTCGTTATTTTGAAGACAAATTTTACAAGAAAATTCTCTCCGTATACAAATAGGATAAATATCAACAGTAAATAAGTACGTAAAACTTTCAGTTTTATCCTTCTAAATCTGTAGTATTTTCAAGACAGTAATAAAGGTATTCTTTTAAAAACTAATCTTGGCTCGTTATTAATGGCCAATAATTATTCGCGTTTACGCTCTAACCGGAAATATACGTGAAAGTTGACGACGCGAATAATATCGCGATCAGGATATCCTTTCCAAGGACATTGGCGTCGCTTCGAGACGCTTTGAGCGCTTTAACGCCTCGTTAAACGGTACCTCCCGGCGTCGTTGACGATGCAGCGACGGCACCGACGACGATGATGCGCACGACGACGACAATGACGATGAGAAACGCTAATTACTCGACGCGAGAACCGTTTCGGTTCACTCGACGTCGTTATGTCGCCGACAATGGCCGATTGTATCGCGGCGGGCGTACATACGCACTTGTCACTTCCGGTCTGCTCGTCCCGTCTCCGTTTATCGTTAATCAACTTAATTAATCGGAATCGCATTGCTCTCCGCGCGCGCTTTTGCGCCTGGCATTAATGCGCGCGCGCGCTAATGGGACCGATAATATCGTCCCGTCAAAGAGAAAATCTTTTTGTTCTTTATCAGCGTCCCTTCTGTCGCGCGCAGCATCGATAGAGCGAAAGGATCTTTTAATTTAATTACTTGTAGGATTTTGCATTGGAAGATTCGTTTCCTTCTCACTTTTGCGGCTAAAGAAAGGCAAATACTTATTGTGAAGTAAATTTAACTTATTGCGAAGGATTCAATTACTGCAATCGCATTCAGTTCAATACGTGATACTATAAATATATGTAATCCATAAAAGTTATTAATAATATGGAAATCGATTTACATATTGCACGATGTATAAATAAACGAATAATATGTGTCTTATCTTTTCGTAATGTATCAAACCTTGTTAACTATTGTAGCAATAATTGATGAGCTTTTTATCACCGATTTCTATCCGAATTATTTATACGAGCTCGCGTTAAAAAAAAACTCATTTCCTGTCGGAATTCAAACAAATGACATTTGTACACGTATAATGACACGTCGATTGAATTCGGCAATAATTTTAATTATCCAAATCGATATATAGCCTGGAACACGTAACTATAAATATGCAGCGTGCGGTTAGAGACACGGAATTATAAATACCTATGCGAAATTTGCGGAAAGCCAGAAAGCTATAAATATTGATGATAACGTTAGAGCGCTCCATACCACTGCGCGCGTAACAAATATAAAAGTTTGTAGATTGTAAATTATAAATATCTGGAATTTTTCAAATATCAATGTTTTCTGCGAATCCTGCGTAATAACGTCGTATTCATTTAGAAAGCAAATAAATAAAGATCAATGTATGGAGAGTACAAACTCGAAGTGAATATACAGATTATATTTGATAAATATATATAATGAAAAAAAAACATGCACTTTTACGTATACAGATTCTTTGGACAGAAAAATGGCGAGAGCCTGGATTAATTCCGATATAATATCGTCCGCGTGATATATGTGCGCGTTATGTGCGCGCGTATCAGCGCGAAGGTATGCGTGCACGCATAACTCACGCCTATCTCTCTGGCCTTCCGAGCATGTCCGTGGTATACTATCGCGAGCAATTGCGAGCCGCAGAGGGCAAAGTGCTGTTTTAAGTTCTGCACAAAATAAGAAAGCCAAGCCTTCCCGCTCTATCGTACCATCGGTCGTAATTTAGAATTATTTCACATTAGTAAATAAAATAGTCCGAATAAATTAAAGGAAATAAATTACATAAAGTAGATAAAACGTATTAATATCGACAAGTTCGAAATAAAAGTGACACCTTACGAAAAAAAGAAAATACGTAATATATCGAAAGGATTTGCATTGCTACAGCATTCCATTACAACTATATACTGTTTTTATTTCGAGTGTCTCCATTAAAAATCGTTGAAATAAACATCGTTACACGTGTTACGTGCATTTTAACGCCGTTATGTTGAATATATTACCAATATGTTACACCGGTATCTTTTGAATAAATTTACATAAGAGCCGTGAGAGAGGTCGAAATGGAAGAACACAATCATGGTTTAAAAAAAAAAAACGATGTAAAATCAGAACGCAGAGAATTATCGGTGCAAAGGAGGCTCTCGATTTATTAGGCTGCCGGCTCAATCGTTTTTTCATCGCGCACCATTCTTGATGCCGAGGCGACGTAAGGGCCATCGCGATGGATCGAATCGAGCACTTAAAGGGATTGCCGCGAGTATATCGCGCGTCAGGAAAAGAGAGAGAGAGGGAGTAGTCACTTAGTTTAATGAAAAAATGAAACCAAGCTAAAGGCGAATTTACACGGTTCGCTCTTGCGTTCGATGATTACCCCGTCCAAATCGACCGAAGTGAATGCATCGGATTAACGAAGTTTCATTTTATCGGAATCTGCGTCTTTAACGATCATATCATATGATCACTTAAAGTGGATGAAAATAATGAATGTCTATCTTAACGAAAAATTTCAAGAGTTAGAAACAATTAGGGTAACTCCGGTATTTACGCCACACGAGGATTTAGTAAAAAAAAAATAGAAAAAATGTGGAGATAACTTGATTGCAATTGCTCTGTTATTTAGTTTTTAATTTTAGTTTTTTTTTAACCCTTAATATTAACGAAACCATCGTGAATTGAATCAATTTGTCAATATTATGAGTGGTGTAGCAATGTATTACACTGAAAAAAAGTTTGATAATAATTCCAAATGTTGAGTAAAGTGATGCCAATTAAGTATTTGGTTAATATAACCAAAAATAATTTTACTTTTCTAAATATTTACTATTTAGCAAGTATTAAATTTAGTATTAATATTTACAAAATATTTATAACACTTTTTTTCAGTGTACAATGTACATAAAATAATTACTCTTTTTGAAAAAGATGCAAAAAGTTTAGTGATTATTTCGCGATACATACGTGTAGAAAGACAGTAAAGGATGGAGTACGAAAATACAAAATGCTTAGTTCTTGTATTCTTTGTTCAACTTGATTGTCCCACTCATGAGTGACCATAAATCCCACGCCTTTTAATATAACAAAAAAGGCAAAAGTGCAAAAGGTTTTTTTAAAGTTTTTTTTTCAAATATAAAAAGATAAATATTTCGTATTTGTAATTTTTTTATAGTGGTAGATAGTATAAAGTTTTTATCGGCACAGTTTATTTTCTTAAAAATAAATAGTATTGTAGTACTTGATGAATTAAGTTTTCGGTAAGTAGGGCGTATATATCGGAGTTACCGGAGAGTTCTACAACACTCGTGCAATACGAATATTTATTTAAAAGTCCTCATTTGAAACTATATTTTTCTTGAAAATCATGTCGCTCTTTTCTTTTTTTATTCCTTCTACGTTCCATTTATCCTTCTTATTAATTTTAAGCCGACTATTTTTGCTTTCTTCATCTTTTTGCTCGGAAACAATATTTGCATAAAGTACTCTTTCAAGAGGGCGATTGTCGAAGATAAACCGTGTAAATTCGACTTAAGACTCGACGGCCTCCTTAAGGGACTCTTCCCGTCTCGACGTAGGCAGGCGTCGATGCGAAACGGAGGAAAACTTTTATTAAATCGGTCCTCGTGGAGCACGGGGCCGATAATTACTAGAAGGAGCATCGTGTTCACGGGAGCGAAACGCCGTCGAGAGAAAACTTACGTAATCGCGATGCGCACTTTACGAGCAGCGCGGCGGCCAGGCAATCCCGCGGATTTCGACTTGCGGAGAAAGTGCAAGAGCGGATAGAAGGTAGTTTTATGCCACTGAATGAACTGTGTACAGGATTTGTGAAACCGAGCTACAGCTATTAATCAGCACCGGGAAAATGAGTTCTTTGCACCGAGTGGAAACATTAACGGAACAGAAAAGTTTTATCTTAATTTTGTTTAATTTTGCTTGATTATATCTACGATGTATTAAAAAGCTTGATTAATCTACAGCCGACAGAAATGCAAAAAATGTGTCTGCACGTAATAATTTAATTTAGAAATTAAGTCATGTTGCGGCAGAAAAAAAGAATAACAGGGTGTGTTACTATATACGGCGCATGCACGTGCGCTTTGTAATGTATTCTACATCAATAATTTCACAATATAATGTAAATGCAATTTTGTAATGTTTAATTTAGTGAGAGCTCATCGATAATGGCATCGATTTAACATAACGGTAATACTATTTAGTGCGTTATTAACACGGGACCGTGAGACAATGAAGAAGATGTATTTAGCATCGTTCCTAAGCGCTAATGTCATAGAGCGATGCGTGTACAGGCTGCCGGATATACCCTCATAACTCCGCGGACCGAACTATGCATCAGCATTCTAATTAATCTAAACAATTAGCCGCATCATATGATATCGCGATATGTCACGTAGCACAGAGCGCTACGCCCCGTAATATCTATAATAAACTACGCTGCATATCAGTTTCCATTAATTATAGCATAATTATAAGCATTCTAGCGAAGCATTCCCGGCAATTTTGTTGAATATAGTTGTACGCATAACGTTGTTGCGCTAAACTCAGAGGTACACAACTCAAATATTAATTCTGCCCGCATATCGTTTACATTGAAATTAACTTGGTCACAACGTCGAGTGATTATTTTATGATAATGTCGCCATCGTGTATAATAATTGCGAGTAGATATGGGCTTGACGTGCAAACTTCGCCGTTCGCTGATGAGTTTCAAAAGTTGCGTTATTATTTTAACTGACAGTGTATTAAATTGAGATAATTGACAACCGAGCGGATCATACTATAATTATGTTACAAATCTTCCACTTGGGCCCGCGGTACTGTGTTTAGCATAATATTACGTGATTGGAGGAGGAAGTAAACTGCCACGCGAAGAATCTCGGATGCGCGGTGCTGCGCTTGCGTGAATTTATGGCCACCCTGTATTATCGTACCCTCCTACGGCTGTACGTGGGCTGTACATCGCGCATCTCTCTACGCGAGGTGACTAAACACACGAAATCGCGCTTCGTGCCTGGAAATTCTCAGATTCTCAATGGACAGGTCGTAAATCAACGAGACATAACGCGAAGGAACGCGGCGGCGCGGCGCAACCAACGGTGCAACGATGCGTTTCATTATGCCAGCATTAGTAGCGGTTGTATGCGCTCTCGCGGGCGTGTGTGCGATGAATTAATATATTGTGCACCTATATATATATATGTACGAGTGCATACGTGTGTGTACGTGTGCGCCGTGCAACCGTAATACATACTTAATTACCGTGAGCATGTCCGATAATCTGGAAGATTAGCGTGGCATGGCGAAGCTTGTTCCCGACTTCACGGCGAGCGCGCATTCGCTGATTACGTAAAACGATTAGTGGTTAATATCAATATCTTGTAGGTAACGTAACTGATGCTTCTCTCTCTCTCTCTCTCTCTCTCTTTTTCTTATTCTCTCTTTGTCATGCTAATTCAATAAGCTAGATAGATTCGCGATCAAACGCGCCAATAATTCGAAAAACTTGGAATAAACATCAGACACCTTAATCAAAATTAATTGTTATTAAATTGTATTAAAGTATTAATATATGTGCATCAATTATACAGCGCCCGACTCTCATTTGCCACACGTTATTCTATTATTAATTTATTATTTCGAGAGTCCTTTAATTATCTATTTATTATTTGAAATTGAACTTTGCAGCGGCAATATAATTTAAATTGGAAGTGATCGTTTTGCAATAATGCTTGAAATGAATTATATTCTCTGCTATTGTTGGAATATACTAAATATAGTAAAATTTTACTATTCTTATATCAAAGAACTGGAATATCAACCATTTTATACTAAGAACACGTTTTGAGAATTTTCAAAATATAGATGTCTTTCAAATTATATTTTAAACACATACAAACCTAAATATTTTTTTCGATTTTCAATTTATATAACACAATTGTCCAATTAACTAACAAATTTCGCTGTTATTTATAAAAACTACGTGAAAAGATTCTATCAAAAAATGGATTTACGTAATTTTCTTTCAGCAAGTGTTAGTTTATTCAAGCCAATTGTGCCCCGTGCGTGTTTTACTGCATGCAGAAATACCACAAAGAGATGGCCAACAATAATAAAACGTAATATCAGGTCTCCCTCTCTCTCTTTCTACGTGTATCTATTCGATGAGGTTATTTTTACGGAGTCGATTCGACGCATCGTCATTTATATTTTCGTCGGTACTCGCACCGTCAAACACATTCCGTCTGCAATTACGCGATAAATAGTCTATAAAGTATGCGTTCGCGTATAAAACGCGTAATAACGCCGTGTCGGACGGCGGGTTGTCGTGCATTAAAAGCTACTACGTGTAGTAGCATTACCGCTATATTAATCGATAGCGTCGGAGTTTTTAAGGATGTATCGGACATACGGTCCCTGCAAAGTAAATAAAATTTGGAAATGTGTTAATATTAACGCTTCAAATAAACTGTATACATACATTTGAAAGTTGCGCGAATAAGATTATATTTTTATTATTTATTCTGTTTCTTATTAAGAATTAAATTACTTTTTTACATTAAGAAAAATCTCTATTTTTTATGTAAGTACTTTAACTATTCAAGATGATTTATACAAAGTTTTATTATGATAGTCTGTTTAATTATTTTGTAAATAAATAAATTTTGTTTATTTTACAGAACTGATCTCTGTATCGTAATGAAACTTTAATAAATCATCTTGAATATTTAAAATATTTAAATTAAAAAATTCAGAATTTTTTTCATTATTTATTTCATTCATTATTAATTTTATTTTTATTAGAGCAGATTACTATTTCTTATTGAAATAACTTTTTATCCAGAAAATTACCGCCTAATTTTTTCTACTACATTCAAATGCAATATAAAACGATCTATAATTTTTTTCATAATTATCTTAATGTTTTGAGAGATGTCCTATATATCCTTAGTATTTTAAACTTTCGAGCTGAAAAGGGGGAAGAGGGTCGTCGCACTTTTCTCTCGAACAGCAGGATACCTCGTAATACCTCCGGTAGTAGTAGGAATTTCTCGTGAGCGCATGCTGTTAAACATCGACACTCGGCACGCCAACTTTCTAAAAACTTAAGAATGATTTCTGCACGGTCTTGTTGAACGGTTGAAGAGTAATTACTACACTGTCAGCAAGTAGTCTTCTGTAGTCAGGTATATGAATGCTTAGTCAATTTCACAGGCATTTCCAAGAACAATAGACTTGTCTGGGGGTTTTAGGGACGCATGTTTCGACCAAACCCGAAATAAACCATCTAGAGATAGCCATGGAATGTCGACGCATTGTCATCCTTAATAATAATGTGAGGGTAAATGTGTTTGTTGCCAGGCACGCTCGCGCGGCTCTGTGTACACGCGGGGTGATTTATAGAGAGCGGCGTATAACAGTTTTCTGTCGGGTCGTTGTCGGATTTAGTAAACCCACTGTACGGCGCAAAAATACGGATCGCGAGCAACGACGAAAAAGCAACGGAAGGCATTTCAAATGCGCGCGAGGGGCGCAAGGCAACGTTACCGTTTCGGAGTTAATACTGCTGTTAGTCGCGGCAGGAATGTTTTATTCCTTGGCAATCCCGCGCGCGCGCTCGGGAACGCGTCGTCGTCGTCGTCGTC
>QKQZ01051085.1:0-11044 GCA_003595255.1 Solenopsis fugax
ATATTCTTGCTTATATATGAAACAATGAATTGTTGATTTGATATTAATTTTTTTTCTGTGCACTCCAAAGAATTTAGAGAGTATACTCTTTGCAAGGAAGATTTTATCCGAAAATAATGAAATGTAAGATATCTCGATCGTACTTCCAGCTGTAATCGGCGGCGCCGTAGTGGGTCTCCTCTGCGCGATACTGGTGGTCATGTTCATCGTGTACCGGATGCGCAAGAAGGACGAGGGCTCGTACGCTCTGGACGAGCCGAGGAGATCGCCCGCGGCGCAGGCTTTTCCTAAGCCGGGTGCGCCTCACCACAATCGGGANGAGTTCTACGCTTGAGGCGACGGCGGCGCGATGGCGACTTCGCCGATTCCTCTCGCGATCTCACGCTGCCGAGCCGAGTAAAGACCCACCGACGATCAACGCCCGCTTTCGGAATCCCGATGGTCGATGGTGAAACAATTACTACGGCGAACCGCATGGCACGCGCTCATAGACTCTCCCGAAAGACGCAAAGTTTTATCCGAGGAACGTCGCTCAGAACGTCGGCCGATTCTCGATTACACGGATCCCCCCTTCCCCCCCACACACACACACCTCTTCATCGATCCCTGCCGATATCTCCCTTGTTTCTTAGCTTTAAATCGACCGTTATATATAACATATCCCCCACCTAACTATCCGGATTCTGTCCCATTTCCTTTCTCGGAAAACAATTTTTCAACAATTCTCCGGATAATTCTTCCCTCTATGATTTTAAGCTCGACGCGAGTCCGAGCCGCAACAACGACGTTCGCACGCACGACTTCTCGGCCGTCCGAATTTCTCTTGTCTCTAAGATGACTGTATTTTCTTACGCGCTGTATCTCATCGTGTTCAAAGAGAGAGAAAGATTTACGCGAGTAAGAGATTATGAGACAGGACGAATTCGTGGCTCTTGACCGATGGACCGTTCACCGAATGCCGAACTTTTTCAGCTTGACGCTCTAGTTTGCCCTTTGCAACACCCTGTACAAACTTTCCTTTCCGTTATCCTGACTTTAACCGCATCCGCTGATCTCCGAAAAGAATCTCTTCGGAGTGTAATCATCCCGGCTGGTGACTGAAGCGACGGACAATGAACGACGAGACTATGGTTCTCGTATATATCCCGTCGAGACACCGTCGGCGAGGTTGCACCAATTCCAAGATGCATTTACAAGCGTATTTAGAGAGCGTATATATATTATATATACATATATATATATATATTTACGTGTATGTATACGTATATACATGTACAGGACTGAGAGCGTGAAAATTCGTGGGCGATAAACGCCGCTGCTATGTCGTTAATCATTCTGTCTCCCGGTGGAAGGAGGGAAGGGAAGAAGGATCGTTGCGGCGTCGTGATTTCTCTCCGACAGCAAGAGCAGCGAGGAGTTAAGCTGCAACCTCGTTCGCGCGTTGCTGCTATTACTTGTTCACTCCTTTTTTTTAAATTTACGATATTTACTTTTTTTTTATACGAGCGCTTAATATTGAGTTCGACGAAGATTTAGGTCTTTTATTGCGCGTTCGCGTTCCGATAGGGGCGAAAACGGCGGGACTCGTCGACCATATTGATCGATTGCAGAGAGGATAAAAGGCGCCTATATTAAGAATATGTGTTAAGCATTAATCGTAGCGCGACCGCATCGACCTACATTATGTATTCTAAGGGAAACAAAAAAATATTTCACGTCGATGCATTTCTAGAAATTGTACATGTTGCACAAAGTGGTTTAGAATTTATTTGGTCGATCGGTCGCCGGTACTGTACATATCGTTATACAAAAAATAGCGATTATTTCTGAAACATATATAAGATTTTATACGTATTTTCTCTGCGCAACTTTTATCTTTGTTTCATTATTGAACGTTGAAAAATAATTACTTCAACGTTCGTATCTCGAGTTATTCATTTGTCTTTCGATTCTTTTTCTATCGATTTGTTGATTATTCATTTTTAATACCAGTTTCCTGCATGTTTCTTGCGCGAGATAAGTGTATCTCAAATTTTTAAGATAAGACTCAATGGTAATTGAAAACATATATGAACTTGCTCGCAATTTAGATCGTTTTATTGCTTCGATAAGTGCTTTATGTAAATCATGTTTAATATATCGAGAATTTATATATAAATACTGAAACTCCCAGTAATTGTGAATATCATATTTCATCGTGTTCGCCAGGCATTTAGCAAGTTTTATTAGAATCCTTTTGTTGTACGAATCGCCAATTTGCAATTAATGCATTTAGCAAATAAAGTAAATTCTCAGTTAGCGTGCCATATCTTTTTGAAACGCGAACCGGCAGAGTGCGTGTTGCTAATACCGCGATCGACATTTCCATCTTCCAGACTGCATTCCTGCAGAAATAAAATGCAACTCTTGAAACGTAGGGGAATCCCTTTATAGAGACTGAATATTTTTCATTTTTCCAATGCTTGAGAGTATCGGACGAACAGAAATAGCTCGTGGGGATCCACTGAATCAAGCTTGCATGGCAGTGGAACGTCACACCCTCCTTCCACCCATAAGATAAAACATCCCACTTTTATTATCCGGATCGACTCTGATGCTGACATAAAAATTCTTGTTTCATCTGTCTGAAGTGTATCTTATCTCGAAGATGCTAACGATGAAAAGTCACGTTGCCATAAAGTGAAAGACGGATGCTACGTTTGACAAGCACAATTACCCACGACACGAAAAAAAGAAGAAATATGTGGTTCCTCTTTGACCCAAGAGCGGTATAATAGCGCGCACGCCTTAGCACGACAGAAATGATGCCATAATTGTATTAGAAAGCGAAAGGGAACACGCGAAAAGCGATACAAATGCGTATGTATTCGTTCGTATCGGAATTTTTTTCCCACGGCGACATTCGTCACGCAATCGATCCGCATCGCGGAGTCCACTTATTTATTAACATTTTTTTTCCTCCACTTTACGCGGTATTTCTTTGGCGATTTTGCCTTTCCGTCGTTCCCGTTTCTTTTCTATAACTGTTTTTACGATCCTGCACCGATCCTTGAATCTCTCTATTTTTTTTTCCTTTCCTGACAGTACGTGAGCGTCGTCTTTTCGCAGAATCCGATCTGTTGCGGAAAATCGGACACGTTGGAGTAATTAAAAGTATATCATGCCGATACTGCCATATATACTACGTAAGGAACAGCGATTTGGTACGAAACTCTCACGAATCCGCCTTATAATCACGTTTGTCACTTCACGCCACTCTCGATCCCCATCATTTTGCAAGTTTTGTCTTTTTCGTTTCTCTTCAGTCGATTCTCGTGTTTCTTACGTCCAGATGTGCTGTTCATTATTATGAAAAGTGTATAGAATTACTAAATACCTTATTTATTTTATTACCGAGAATACTGTAACTCCCTCTCATCCACGGCAAATTTATTGTTTCAATTTATTTTTCATTAAACATAGCATCATGGGTTGTATTGACAATTTCTCTTCGGCATATTATGACATAATTTTACTTGCATTTCAATCAATTAAAAATTACTTGTACGTAAACGAAGCCTCGAGATTTATTTGCACTTTCAAACTCAATTTTACTAATTTTACTGAATTTTTTTTAGTGTATCTAAATTTGAAATAGTACACATAGAAAATCAACCAATAAGAATAATAATAAGAACATTAGTATAACGATAGTTAGATATAATGCCGATTATGATCAAAGAAATATCCCTATTCTTCTTTTCGTAACTTATTAAGTCGGTATGTTTATGTCTTAATTTTCATCTTTTCTAATGTGGATCGATTAGATTCCTCCAATACTTCACACGATTCTTTAATCAATTTATAACTTTTTAAAACAGCATGTGTTACGATTTATCTATAATTCTTTTTTTCTCCATTATCTCTCTTTCTCTCTCCTCCTTCTCCCCCTCCTACCTCTCTTTCTCGGAAACTCTCGTGTGAAGTAAACGAGGAAAGACCTAGAAATTGGGGGCTCGTAATCTTTATTAATAATCGTACATGGATATAGATGAAATTGTTCGTTAGATAGTAATTAATTGACCTCGTGGTGTCGTTTGCCTTAGCTCTTGCTAGCTTATGCTTCACCATGCGGCCAATTAATGTCTGAAAGAAGAAATTAAGAGGGGGAAAAAAATAATAATTGTAATGAAATCATATTTTATAAGAAGACGTAATTCCGTAAGACAACTATAGCAATGAGAAGTCAGTCTAATACTAGACAAAGCCCATAGGCCAGGTGGACGAATGAAAATAATTTTAAAAGTGAATTAATATTTAATAACGATAATATTAACAATGTTATTTTTTAAGTGTAAGTACTGTCATCCCATTGCTCCTGTTCCTCGTCCTCCTCGTCCTATTCCTACTCCTACTCCTTTTCCTGTTCTTCGTCCTCTTTCTCATATTTCCTAATTGATCTATTACATATATGTGTATATATCTCCGTCTATGCACGAACCCACAAAATACGTATATACATGTATATGTACTTATATATATATACATAGATATATTCGCTCGCGCAACTGCGATAAAACGCATTTGTTTCGTTTTTTCCCACTAAAGTGTTTTATATTATTCTCCTATATTTTCTTTCTGAAATTTTAACTCAATTTCCTGCCATATATATAATCGCATGATGATAACGAGCCAACAAGACATAAGCAGTTTCTTACTGAATGCAAAAGATGGAATATTCGTGTTATCGCTGTTGCGGACATCAAAGTAATTATTACGTTATTCTTAATTAACGGGAATTAATAATTGCACTATATTAGTATAATAACAAACAATAATGTATGTCATCGCTCCTATTCTGTAAATAAATACTATACCGTCTAAGGAAACGCGTTGAAAACTTTTTTGAAATGAGATAAACATCTCTTCTATTTCATACAATTGTGGAGTTCAGGGATTCTTAGAACCGTACACCGGAATAACGAAGGAAGATTATTTGCACTTTATTTGTATATCAAAATATAGTATGTATTCGTACTTTCGAGTTACATTAAATTGCTATGATATCCTCAAAGGTAAATCTGTAAATACACGTACTATAGGACGTCTAACTGTAAATTACATTTTTCTTTCATTAATATTATCATTTGCGGAACAATACTTTGCATGTGCCCTTATTTCACATATACAATATTTATATTTCATAAAATATATCACTATCAAAAATATCAATCACATTTTTAAAGATTGATTTATGAACGTAGAAAATATTTTATACGTAATACATAAAACAGAAACAATATTGATATAGAAGCCGATAAATGTACGTTTTCTTCAATACAAATACGTTTTCATCAATCTTATAAAAGTGTTTCTGTTAAATTGCGTCATGTAAAAATTCTTTTAAAAGACAAACGTTTTAACATGAAACACCGAGGTATACAGAATGATTCTCAATTATATCTCAATACTTCAGAGAATATAAAAATTTCTTATGAAAGTAAGTCGTCCAAACTTCTTTTTTTCAATTTAAATTTAAAAGTAATAAAAATATCAAAGAAAATGTATGCGTGCATATGCAAAATTTAAAAAGTCTAAACAATTTATGTTTATATATTCTTTACTATCTCAATTATTCTTTTATTTTAAATTTATTCCTGAAACATTGACATATAACATACAAGAGACACATCTTGTATATCTCCATATAATATCAATACATAATATTATATTGTGCGATAATTATTTATATTACTTATATTACATATTATATCATATAAAGTGAACGAAATTTTGTCATATTTGAAGCTTCTTTCTCACTATAGCTATACAAAATTGATTTTTTTTCTTACAATATGTAAGAAAAATTAGTCTTTTTGTATGTTAATACTCGAATTCAGTAATATAAACTGCTAAAATATATCGGAAATAATCTTTTTATTATTCTATTATTTATTATTAGTAAATATAGATTTACTTAGTATAAATTGATTAATTTATACAGGTATTTGTCTTTTCCGTATATTTTACTAATTTATAAAACTTCTATATATTTTACTAATCCATATTATTGAGCGTATGTGATAACATGTAAAAGGATTAATTTATTTCGATTTATTCTACAAAAAAAAATTCTTAAATATTAATTTTTTTAACGTAATATTTTGTCGTTATAACTCAATATAATGATCATGAGAAAGAGAAGCTTTCAAAAAATTCATTAAATTTTTTGCAGTATTTGCAATTATAATGATTAACATGTTCCACATTGGAAATTATACAAGATAGTTTCTTAGTAATGTAGGCAGATATTTCTATGCAAATCTATTGAAATGAAATTTTAAAATGGCCTTACTCATTACGTTAATTAAACTTATTGGCTGACTATTTTGTGATAAACGCAATATGACTATAAATTACTTTTAAGAAAAGGCTTGAGATATTTATGGAATGATTGGTTAACACTCTCCTGATTTAAAGGACTTTTCATTGCCTCATCAAAAAGCCGCTGATATACATTACCGTCATATGCACCGAGCGCGGATGCGAGAATCTCGTCACGAATATCAAATCCATCAACGATACCGACAGCATTTGGACGGATTGCAGCGAGCATCTCTTCGAAGCGTGCCTGGAGCGCCGGAACATCTTCATTATTTAGACAAGAAAACTGTAATTATAAAATGCATTGTCATGTTAATGAAATGATCCGGTATTTATCGAAATACGATAATTTCAATGACACTAACACGAAGGAAATCTCCAAGTCGTTGCAATACCCAATATATCGAGTACAATTCACAAAGTTGTGTTAAAACATCGCGAAGCTGTTTGGATACGGATGTCAATCTTTTGACATTCTCAACGAATCTCATCACTAAGAAAGCTCGGCAATGAGATTCTGCGCAATTTGCTAATTCAATGCTAGTTTGATTCCACGCGTCTTCTGGTGACGCACCTCTACGTATTCTGCGATCCATGTTTTCTGTCGCCAAACGAATTTTGCTATAAAAACATAAATTGCGATAATGCTGTTGCAAAACTATCTTTAACTAACAAGTTCTTACACAAATATCGATTACGTATGTATATATACATATATTTACCCTGCAGCAACTGCTTGGTGTGCTTGTACAATACACGATAAAGTATTTTTCCAAGGACGTTGTTTTACTCCACGCGAAAGAATAACTAAATATTCGACAGTTGGCGGCAGCGGCTCACCGCCAACAGCTTGTTTCCAAGCTTTCACCAGATATCTAGCGGTTTGCAAGAGCAGAACTGTGTTTTCGCCTTCGTAAGTGCAAGTAGCAGTCACTAAACCATAAGTCGCTGGCAAGTTGCTTGCATCCATATAACCGTGTCCACCACATGCCAATCGTAATTGCTCAATACCAGTAGCTCCGTCTGACGATGCAACTGCCTTTAGACAACATGCCAGCGCATGCAGCTGAAAAATATAATTTTACGTTTTTAGTAATAATGAAAATTATTTAAATTTTAAATCAATCTTTCTAATATATGAAATTTGAGACAATAATCATTTTCACACGTTTTCTACTCTAATAAGTAACATATTTTATTATACCTCAGGTAGTCTTTCTAGTTCTCCCTGATCTAATTCAGCTGTCACATTATTGTACATCTCCCAAATCCAGTCGGCGCACATTCGAAATGCGAAACATGCAGCAAGATTAGGAAACAATTTGTATTGTTGTGTAACATAATTCATAATTTGTGATTCCGGTTCGCTGGAATAAATTAAAAAACATTCTAAAATTATATTAAGATACATATATAAATTTTAATGCAAAATTATACAAATTTACCACGGACGATACATGGCGCTTTCTATTTAGTGACGCAAGTTGACAAACATCGTTCTAATTTTCTTGGTATTCAATGAATAACAAAAATAAAACGCTTGTGTTATTAAATGGAAATAAAACCCTATATTGATTTTCAGGAAAAAAACAATCTTTTTAAGATCGTTGTCAGAGACTTAAAAATAAAACAGTTAAATGTAAACAAAGTGCAAAGCTATTTGTCAACATTAAAGTTTTAAATATTGATGTTTTAGTCAATAAGTACTATACAGTAACTGACTGTTAAATGGAGTGAAAAGAAAAAGATAAGCAAATTTTCGATAAGATATTATTTGTCTTAATATCTTTATAAACAAGAGCAGACAATATGTTTACCGGTATAGAAAATAACCATATAAACTTTTGAAATTTGTTTGCTGATTATAGATATTATCCTGTTAGTAATTTACTTTTATTACTACGTACTCGGGTTTTATCTGACTCTGTCGTCTCACTGCGCTATATCTAATAGCTATTGTCACCGCTTTTGACAGGTAGTTCGAAATATCGCGTACTAATACCACTCGAACGAACATCATTGTGCCATAAGTGAGTTTATCACTAGGCGCTTTCACGTAAGTTCCATCCTCTAACACCTGAAAATTCGGATGATTAGACTTCTTTGAATTTTGATTCATTTCCGCGCACCAATTATCGCACTTAACTCATACTAGTCGCTTTTCTTTTCACTGTTATTTTCATTAAATAACTAATAAATATTAATCACATAAATAATTTCACCCCTCCCCCCTCCTCTCTCTTCCTTTCCCTATTACCTGAGAATTTTTCATCAGCATATGCTCGCGCGGTATTCTGACGTTCTCGAAACCAAGAAAGCCATTATTAGTTGCATTCATTCCTAACTTGGTACCGATTTCACCAATCTTTATACCTGAGAATGAAGATAAGTCTTTTAACATGAATCGTTCACAAACGCGATATTGGATGAAAGATATAAATTTTACTTGTAAAATGCATTTACGGTTTCACATACCTGGTAAAGGTTCATGAGTGTCCTCGTCCCTAAGTTGCACAATAAAAGCGTGGATACCTCTGCATTCTCCTTTCGTATATAATTGTGCAACAACAATTGCATAATTTGCCGTATGACCCACTGAAAGTGTTTTGTTTTTCATGAGCTTGAGAGTGAAAATATGTGTTAATTTTGAACAAAAAAAATTACTTACAACCACCAGGCCACCATTTATATGATGTCAAAGTCGGGCTATTTAATATAAATTCTCTGGTCTCAGGATCGTAAGTCGCTGTAGTTTCTAAACCTCTAATAAATGTGCCATGACCAAGCTCCGTCTAAGAATACATGGTTTTATTATTCTAAAGATTAATTAGTTTTCAAAATAAGCTCCGTCTAAGAATACATGGTTTTATTATTCTAAAGATTAAGTAGTTTTTAAAATATTTTAATGAAAAAAATGTATTAAAAATAAACCACGATATAAATGTGTGATCAGTAAGAAACATACTTGAGCATAAGTACCGATGATATTGCAGCTCCAAGCCCTGGATATCCAATACCCTTGCTGTTCGACAGTACCCTGTCCCATAATAGCTGGTATGAACATCACATAGTGCAGCGTCATCGGATTACCGTCCTTCAGTATCGCTGAGCCTAACATGCCTCCTAAAATTTGTCTACAGAGCACCACAGATGCTTTTGTCAAGTGACGCTTATTTAGATTTGTAAGAGCTCACATTTAGCAAATATTTTTTCTTAATGTGGGATATTGAACTTTTTAATTAAATTAAACATTTAATTTTATATTAAATATAAAAACGAATTAAATATTATTTTCAGTAAATAATTTTAAATATTTATAAACATAATACCTTACTTGAAAAAATTATACTTAATTAAAATATTGAACTTCGATTTGAATACATTATATTGAATGTAAGATTCTCTCTTTCAAGGTATAATGGCATAAAACTACATTATACATCTAAACATCTTACGAAAAAACTTCCATGCCGCCTTTTCCTGACTCATGTAATTGTTGTACTTTCTGTAACACTCGACATCCTTTCATTATTGCATCTTCGTAAATTTCTTTGTGACTCTTGTATTTCGCAGGAATTCTGTCGTGCAAAAGTGGATCACTTAGAAAGAAGTTTTCTGGAAATAATAGGCTCGAATTACTAATTGAAAGAGATTTAATTAATTTTTACATTAGCGAATACAAATTAATTTTGGCAAGTTATGCAAATCCAATCGATATGCTAACACATAATAAACAATTAAGTTAAATAGCCAAATAGATCAGATTAAATAATTAACCAAACAGTTTTAAATGATCAAAACAAATTAAATGATTAAAATTTAGATTTTTATGTAAAACCTATTATAAAACGCTTTTTCATATAACTACAAAAAAGTTTCGGATTAAGATTTCTTGATAAATTATGATTAGTATGCTACTTCCAAGCAATCCTAGCAAACTGGTTGCAAACCAGTTCCCAAATCAGAATCAATGAATCGATAATGAATATTATTGAAAGAGAGACTTTTTGCGACTCTTGAATTATTCATTTGCGTAATCCTTGATATTAATTAACAGACACATGCTTTATCATCCGTAAATTAATTTGTTATAGATTGATTTTTTGAGGCAGCATTTAATTAAAAATAACGTAGAACAAAAATACATTTTTCAATATGCCAGCATTAAAAGTTGTCTCGCTTTGACTTAAAATATTAAAATTTTTCAGCGAAAAATGGATGAAAGAAATATTGTTGTTTCAATCAATTTAAAATATTTGTTTTTATGTCGTCAGAATAATGATTTTTCCGCAAATCATTCACATATAATCCGCGTCAGTATTAATAACAACAATGGTAAGATGAACGTAACTAGTTAAGCGTAAAGTCCAACGAGGAAATATGACATTTAAGATAATTCATCTTGAACATTGAACCGAATAGCTACGCATACATATACTTGTGGAAAATGTTTTCTGTATATTTATTGGCTCTTATCAACTCATATAAAAAAATTACGATGCAAAAGATTTATTTGATGTATTTTGTTATAACTTTTTATTTTTGGAACGTAATCAGTGATTTTAAAGTAGTAAACTATATTTTCTAGTATATTATATATAATAATATAAATATATTTATAAATATATAAAGTAAATAAAAATTGAATTTGTTACTTCTCAGACAGCACACATTTATGATA
>QKQZ01051086.1:0-11504 GCA_003595255.1 Solenopsis fugax
GACGCGACGCGATGCGACGCGACGCGACGCGACGAGCGCGGCAAAGTCGAGCTACGTGAAACGCATCCCGAAACCCAGCCAACGCTACCGGATTAACTCTTGTCGTCGACACCGTCCAAGCCAGGAAGTTACACCGGGGCTGTGTAAGAACGCACCGGCAAATATCATCGTGGTCGCAACGGCGCGGCACGGCGGCGACCTAGTCTCCGTTTTCTCGAACGAGACAAAGGAATCGCGTCGGAGTTTCATTCACGGCGGGCGCGGTTGCGCGTATTTTCTTTCGTCAAAAATTTACATTCGTAATTAACGTATAGAATATTCCGCGCTTCCTTCCACTCGCAAATTGCTTGAGAAAATAAGCGGATTTTTCTAACAAAAAACAACAGCGCCGCAAAATTGCAAAATTAATATGTTATTAGGAACACTCGGACATACATACAGAGCTATCGAGTTAAGGAACTCTGCGAATCATTTCCAGATAAGCTCGGTTTTTGATCCCCCTGTCGCTAATTGCGAAATGGTAGTTTTCCACCGCCAACATTTTCCTCTCCCATTTTCCTCAACGAAAAGCGCACCGTGAATTACTCTCGCCTTATACCTTCGACGCCATTGCCTAAAATAGGTCACTACCGCACATACACGTTTTACGCGCGTGCAAGAAACCCGTAAAAGTTTATATGGTGATGCACCGTCAATATGTTTCACCATTTTTGGAAAAATCTCCGGTAAACCTTGTGGTACATGTGCGCACCAAAAATTACGTCTCTAAAGCACAAAGAGCTTTGCTCTATGCCAACCATTACGAGCGGTATGCCGTAGTTATAGCTCATGTGCTTGGAAAATTCAGAAAACTATTGGTCTTGAACGTTAAAATTGAAACATGAAAACATTTCGATTTTAAAATTCGATATACAATTCACAATTACATGTAAAATAATGTAACAAAGGATTAAAAAATTTTTTAAATTTTCAAATTATATATTTAATTAAAAATGTTTTAAAGAATGGATGGATGTGTGCGATGAAGTTTCATATTGTAAACTGAATTTTTTCGTCACTGTAAAAAATATGTGTTGAAACAATACGCTTTAAGGCACGTTGAAGTCTCCACTTTTAACACTTTAACAAAACTGGCAGGTTAAATTAACAAAGTGTTTATGTGTATTAAAAAAAACACTTCCGTGTACATGAAATACGTGTGTTCTTTTAACACACATAGGTGTGTTAAAAAATGCACTTTGTTAATTTAATCTGCCAGTTTTGTGTGTTAAAAGTGGAGACACTTTAACAGATGCCTTAATGCATATTGTTTCAACACACTTTAACACATCTTTCTTTACAGTGTTGGTACTATATAATACAGACTAACTGATAATTAAAAAAGTGCAAATAACTAATAAAAAAAACTTTTGTTATTTACAGTAACATTGGACATTTCGACTCGTTTCGAGTTACTATCAGCGATTAAATGGTCTTGTAGAATTCGTTCCTCTGGTCTCACATTGATGAGTTAATTTCGAGTTGCAAAATTCGAAAATTTCAAAATAATCGGAACAAAGAAGAGTGTAATTTAATTCACACGAGAAGAAAGGTAGTGAAACTTTGGACAAGAATCAATAATTGTGGTCAAACTGATAAAACAAAGAATAGCCGTAAGCATGTTAAATTAAACTATGTAACGATGAAACCACAAATAAATTCTATTCCATTTTAATAAAAACGGCATGAAAGCTTAGCACGTAATCAGGTGAACTCTGTGCGATAGCACTTATAAATATAAGAACAAATGATATTTTTGAAGTTTGTCTAGTTTAACGCTTCAATACACAGAAAGAAATATGTCACGTTACAATAATGCTGTCGTGAAAAGAATTGATTCTCGATAAAGTGAACTTTTATCCTGTTAACGTCACATTTATGTCGTAAAGAATATTGAAAGACCTCGCGAGAGAACGGGCAAGGAGCATCGAAAACGCTGGACGAGACACGAGCGCGAGTTTTATGCGTGGCGAACACAATCGACCCGCAATGACTTTTAACGCAATCGTGAACATGTCTTGAACAGTAAAAGGGAAGCCGAGAGCGGACGGAGAGCGAGACCCCTGGTCAACCTGGGTTTGCTTTATTGGCTCGTAAACGACGAGCCANAGGAAGCCAGCAGCCCTTCGTGGCCGCACGTGCACAGATACGCGTTTTACACGTATTTGTTTGCGGCTCTCCAATTACGTTCGGGTTTCACGAGACGTACGTAAGAATGGACACGTTGCATAATCGCACCATCCACCGGACGGGACGGACGAGGCGAGCGCAAGTGGGACATGAATCATTGCGAGCGGAGTGCTTCGTTCGTCCAGAAGCTAAATCTCCCGTTAAATTTCAGCGGCTATACGGACGCGTCTATAAATTTGCATAACGATCGCTGTCGCCTACGTCGTTCGCATTGCCCGAGCATGTAAACGGGGACTGTAGTCCGCTTATGTTTTCAATCGACCAGTTTAAACATGCGGATTGAGCTATAAATTATTTTCGTCTATTAATAAACCTAAGTAATCATTTTCATGCTGCTTCATAATATTATATTAATTATATTAATCGTACCTAATTATATTAATTGTATAATTGTTATACTGTAATAATTATCGTGAGATTACGAATATAAGTGTTTCTTTCTACGAGCTATCAGGGGCTTAACATCAAATAATTCAAGTACCAATTTTTTTTCATAAATGTAATTGTTGCGAGGGCTCCATTAGGAAAAAAAGGAGTGAGACGCGAAAAGTAAGTTACCAATCGTCACGCGACGCGCAGCCTTCTTTCTTATCGGGAGTAAGAACGTTTCAGAATCTTTACCTCAGAGATCGCGCGTCCGTGAAATTCCCCCGTTTTTGTCAATTTTGCCGTGTCGAGAGTGGCAGCATCCGGTAAGTATTTCGAGGCCGAATTTCACCATTTTTCGCTATCGTGCGTTGCATTCGAATTCACCGAAAAAAGCGAATTAGAGTCAGCACCTCTTTCTCTTTTTCGATTTCTACTCTGTGATGCGCAACGATCTTATCTATACAATGTGGCTTTGTCGGCATTACGTTCGATTGTAAAAATTATCGCTATCTCACGTATTTATAATAGTACAAAATATAATATTAAAATATTTTAATCTGAAACTTCAAGCTGCCATTTCACAAATCCAAATTAATATCGTGATTAACATTAAATTGTTATAAAATAACCTCAAAGTTACACAAACCTGAGTGTAACGATATAAAAACATGTAACTTTGCCCTCACGATCTTGAATTATAATCGTCACGTAGCGAGATCGCAGTGCATATCCTGAATAGAACTCCGGAATGGAAAATTTCAGTCAGACTAGACGGCTCGCTATAACTCCGCGATTCTGGGAGCGCGGAGGATGTTCTTTATCACTCTCGTCGGTGTTATCTTACTACCGGCGTCGGTAATAAACTCGAAACCTCGATCGATCCGACGAAATACCTCCGTCTCTACCCTCTCCCCCCCCCCTCTCACTCTTTCTTCCTACCGCTTTTCCCGTCCGTCTTCTTCGCTATTCTTCCCCGATCGAGCCAAGTGCTTGCACCTGAGCGGCGGCAACCTTCCTCGAAGGAATCGCCAAGCCGGCGTGATTGCGCTCGTCATAACGGCGAAAATAAAAGCTGGCTGCCGCGCGCCGATTAACAGTAATGAGCTGCGTGAGACGCGGAACGGACGATTCGATAATATCTGGACTGGACAATTGGAGACCTTTCGCCTTCTTCTTTCACCAAGTAACGCTCAGGTGCATTAATTCGTTTGAGGCGTGTCCAAACATGCTTACTTAGCTGAACCCATTTATAAAAAATTGAAAAAGAGGAAAATATTAAAGCAGTGCTTATTAATTTATTTACGTATTTGTTCGAACTGTGTGTACTAAATTTAGAAGATTAAATATATATTAGTATTTGAATATTACAGAGAGTTGTGTCATGTGTCGTCTACTTATCGTACCTCATCAATATTTTATATTTTTATTTAATACAAGCGATATTTAATGTCAAAAATAAGAAATAAATGAGAAAAATAAAGAATAATTTAACAGGTTACTTTTGTACGTGTTAACAACATTTGAAAAAATTAACTTATGTTAATTCTTGATCAATTTATGTATAGCTGATAACAATATAATTATGTAATTTTAGATTGAACTTTTATGTTTTGATAAAAGAAGATTTATTGTAAAATATTTTATATTCACATTGTACGTACATGTTTGTAATTAGGGTAATTCCGGTATTTACGCCGCAAAAGTCAGAAAAAATAGAAGGAATGAGAAGTGTAATTTACACGCAACCACTCTTTTATGTGCTTTTAGGTCGTATTAGTATTGTGTTGTAATTTCAGCTTTTTACTGTTAATAACAACGAAACCATAATTGAATCGATTTATCAACGTAATAAGTAGCGCAATCGTGTATTATAAACTACGTAAAATGATTATTGTACGGAGTGTAAAAAGCTTAGCAGAATTTTATTATTTTGTGATATATAAGCGTAAAGTGATAGTAAAAGATGAAGTACGGCAAGATAGAAGTGTTTAACTCTTGTATTTTTTGTTCAATTGACGTCTTGTATATCTGTTTATTTTGAGATATATGGCATTTTTAGCGCGCGGGATTAATATCGCGTTACAGACGTTCAATGATTGGGAGGCAGTACTTGCAACACACAAAGTGCACGTATCTGCATATATTAATCTCCTCAATATTGTATTACTTCGTATATACATATATTTATCGCGTTCTTATTTCCTAAACTTTGTAAACACATTTTATAAGTTATCATGTTTATGTCTTATTTATAAACATTATTCATAAGCATTATTTATCTACACACGTAAATACTTCATATTTTTAATTTTTTAAATAGTAGTAAACAGTATGAAGTTGTCATTGATATAATTTATTTTCCTTAAACGTAGTAAATAATACTTGATAAATTAAGTTTTAATAAGGCGCAGCATAATGTCGGAGCTACCCTCATTAAAAAAATTAATTGATATTTTTATCAAATTTATCAAGTTTCCTAAATGTACTAGCACAAATTTTATTACAATAAACGATATTAATGTAAGACTGACAAATGACTATAGTAAAATTAATAATTAATATAAATTAAAATATGTCAATCGTAAAAATAAAATTCACGCCGGTTTTATTTCGACGTATCTTGCCTTTTCATTAATATGTTATTCATTAATTGTTAAATATTTGATTCTTTTTCGATATAAATTATTAATAAAATAAGTATTGATCATGATTTCTTATATTTTTGATTATTTCAATTCATAAATTAGATACTTCCAAATAAAGATTTAGAAAACCCACAGATACGATCGACCTAAATCTTTTATAACAAGCTCATAATAAAATAAAAGGCTTATAATAAATTAATTTGTTGTTTGTGAAAGATTAAATATTGTAGTAATAGGTAGTGTTGTAGAGTAAAATATCAAGCTACAATGTTCAACATTAGTCTGAGTACAAATCAATATACTAAATGGAAAATAAAATAAAAAAATAACTTAAAAATAACTTATAAGTATAAAGCATTTAACAACTTTCCCCTCTGTTGTTCATTCATATGCGATAAATATTTTTTACGAGTAATTAAATTTTAAAATGCAGACTTAAAAATATCATTTATTTGATAAAATAATATCTTATCACATTCTACAAACCTCATATATTTTCCTTGTGTGCGAAAATGATTTACGGATTTTCTCGTATCGTATAAGTTTATAATACTAAGAATAAATATTTAAAAATTTTAATTACTATCTTTTAAAAAAAATTTTTATCAATTACATGTTTATCAATTACAACTATTTTCGTTACTACACATTTACCAGCAAGCGATATTCAGGCTTGCTCATGTTCCGTAATATCATCCCGAAATTGCAAACAAAAATACCAAATACTAATTCAATCGGTCGTCCGAATCGATCCGTCGGATATTTATCTCGCTGTCGTTTAACACGTAACCTCGTTTTCGGCCGTATTAATTGGGTCGGACCGCCGCGTTAATCTTCGCGCGATGATTCGGCAATCAGCCTCCGCCGCCGATCGTCATTAAATCCGCCATCCACCGGTTCATCGCGCTCGGCGGCAGCGGCGGCGGTTGGGACGATTCAGAAATAGGTCCTCCGCTGTCGGCGATTGGTCGAACCGGGGGTTGCCATTATTGATAGCAGCGTATATAAACAGCCACTGGATGAACGATAAAATCGATAGCTTCAGACAACGCGACAAATAATGAAAACGAAACGCACGTCTCCGACACGGAGCTTTGACGCGACGCGACGCGGACCCAGAACGAGGGAATTGCATTACGCCCGGCGCTTCTCTGTTTAAATGCTCGTTACGCTGAAACGCTCAAAGTGGGCTCTCATAGACTGACAGGAGAATTTGACATTTCGCTCGTTACATCGAAATGACGTTACGCGCAACGTTTCCGGAAAGCGATCTGAACGAAACAAGCACGATCGAGCGAGCGACAATCAGACGAAAGAATTCACCTATGAGTTGTAATCCGATTTTTGGTGCTCGGTTGCCCGTTGCGTCATACTCTGGGAATATACATGCATGGCGTACGTACGCTCGCTATTACGAGCGTACGTACATATCGAGACGTAACGATTCCGCCGATTTAATCCTTATCGCGAAGCGACAACGGTCTCTGCGCGATCTCTCGTATTTCCGGTTGCTTAGCAGCGGCGACACGACACGTGTCGTCGTCGTCCGCGTATCATCTAAAATCCGAAATATATTTTGTACGTGCATATGTAACGGTGCATCTCCGATTGCACCGTCGTCACCGCCGCGCCGCCGCTTCCGCATTGCGCCTATACCGCCTATGGTTATACGCGTTTCTGCACTCGGTAATCGCATCCGTTTCTCCACGTTTCGCCGAAAGCTCTCCTTCGCGCGCCTTTTGCTTGCCTGCCTGCCTGCCTGCCTGCCTACTTGCCTTCCTTCTCATTCGCGTTCGCGCTTGGAAGTCGCCACGGAACCGTGAAAGAGAAACGGAAGGTGGCGGGAAACGACACAGGAGCGAGAAAGCGAGAGCAAGGAAGAGGAAGAGGGAGAGTGTCGAGGAGACTAAAACTCAGCCACGATAAATTCTGTCCCGCCTTATATAGGACAAAGTGAAGTGTAAGATTAATGGACAGAAATGTCATTTCGATAGCTTACTGGAAATAACCGTAGTTAATTCAATCATTTCTCTCTCTCTCTCTCTCTCTCTCTCTCTCTCTCTTGATTTCTCTTATTACGATCAAATGACTTACAATTAAACAAAAAGCTTTAATTCTTATCAGAGAGAGAGAGAGAGAGAGAGAGAACTTTATGAATCTTTTAAAAAAAGAACAGTTAATTTACAAACAATTCATATTTTATTACTATAAGAGAATTTAATTGACAGTGTTAACGTCTATTATTAAAAATTTATACATCTATTTGTAACAGGATGATAGAATTAGAGAAATAAATTGAAGTAACACACTTAAATTAACTCAATTAAATTATATTTCTATTTTTATCGAAACAAGAATGTAAGAGTGAAAACGATTAACTCTACTTTTATTATGGACAAACGTGAATGGCTTTCACGTGATACGACATAACTTAATTAACGTAACATGCATACTATATATGGATAGAAAAAATTAACTAAAGCCATTACTAATACCTAACAATCGCTAATTATTTATCACGCGATGAGACATTTCGATTTTTCTTATCAAAGAACCACCTCAGAAGAACGAAGAAAACAGTGTTCATTCCTGCGTAATTCTTCTTTTTAATAACAAAAAATTGTTTCATACGAGAGGTAACGTTTCAATTATACGATTTTCATCGCATTGGGAGACGCGCGAAAAGATATCACGCAGTGATATTCGTGACATTCGTCGTTTGCAAGAAGCGAAAAAAAAAAAACGCGGCGGCAAGGCGCGCTAGAGGGGGCGCGTCAAAAGAATCGAATTGCAGCTCATTGCATTTCCCGATCCCAAGACTACCAGCCAATAACCGTCGATTGCAATCGACGCCGAGAAGCGCGCGTGAAGGCAAGTAGTCCGCCGATCGTCCGGCGACCGTCGGTTCTCACACACCTGTGCTCCCTGGGTTACGGATAATGGCTGGTTGTCCGGCCCTGCGGACAAGACCGGTAGCCCCCCATGTGCACGCCCATCTCGCCCATCTCACAAAGCTCACTCCTGGCAAGATACACAACGTGTACACACACGTGGCGTCGCGTCGCGAGACTGGGAGGTGGTAGCCCAGAGACCCTCGTTCTCGCGCGCGCTTATGCATGCTCGCAGCATCTGTTGGTACAACACGGACGTTTCCCGCATCGCGTTACGTTAGCCTAGCATTTAGGATAGCGCCCTGGAGCGGCGATCTCATGATGACCGGCTTACAAATTGATGTTTCTTAAACTGTGTTTCTTCCTTTCGATCATCAATTTAACAAGTTTCACGTTTAGATATTAAATAATACTAAATAAATTAAATAAATTAAATGTTATTGCATAAGCAGCGCTAACACTCTCTTTCATCCATTCATTTATTTCCAAAAACGTTCCTACCCATATACAGCACAGCAAAAGCATTGCAAAATATTGCTGCAACATTACGTATCAATATTTCTGAAGCGGACATTTTATCGTTACTGCAATATTGTTGAAACATTGTAGCAATATTTTGCAATGTTTATTACCTAAATCTTGTCTCGATATTTTATTTCAAATTTCTTCCTAAATTTTGAAAATAATATTGAGAAACATGATTTTGTTATAACAAGACATATATGATTAAATGCGTTTTGATGAAATCAAGCAGAATTTCTGATTATTGTAACAAGACTTGAGATTTTATAACAAAAGTTATAATACTTTTCTTCACTGAAAAATTGCATAAAGCATACTGTAATCCGAAAAATTTAAGAAACACTATTTGACGAATATATTAGTCTTACAACAAGCACAGTTTTATTTTTAAATTTGCAAGTCGGAGAGCTATACATGTATAGCGGATTCTGAAGACAATTAATTCTTCTGACAGCAATTACGGAGGCACGCGAAACGCATATTGGCAATCTTTACTGTCTTTATGAAACGTCAACTGTAAAACGTGCAGTACCGCTATAGTCATCATCGTCCTATGTGTCTTCAACATTTCTCTTATCATCTTCCCTAAGGGGAACCGTCATAAACACACCTTACGACTTCGATCGTCCTCACTTCAAACGAAATTTTAATGAGAAAAGCTAAAAATTAACTTGCCAATGACGCATTTCTAAACTATCATGTCATGAAGTGCATTACATAAATTAAATTTAAAAAAAAAAGAGGTGCTATCGCTTTATAATATAATTTATTAAAGATATTAAAAGATAAATATTAAAAGATAAATTTCGTATTTCATGTAACTGCATTTGTTTGATTAGAAATGATGAACGTATATTTGTGTTATAACATTTTTTTATCTTGATAATCAACGATGAAAAAGAAGGGTTTCACTTTCAAACACTCATTTACAATTATCATGCTTGATCATGCTCAAATGTCATCGGAAAACGCCTGAACGGCATTAAGTTGCTCTCAATCGCCGGACATCCACGCGACTGTTAACTAGTTCAGAGTAGTTTTCTCAGAACATATCGATTCATGTACACAATGTAGGGTTAACGTTTGCACGCACTACGAATACCCTTATTAAGAAATTATCGATCTCTGCAATGGCAGACGATTCGCGTTTTTCATTTAAATTTCTTTTCATTTAAATTTTTTTTCCACACGTCTTTGAACCCATTTTCAATAACCTCATTGTATCGATATTCAAAAATAATTATTTTAATTCCGTAACATCGCGTTAATAATTATTTTCCATTCAAAACAACGTTTTCTCAATATTTCAGAATGTATTTCAAACAAATCTCCTACAAGAAAAACAAATTTAACGAGTAACACCATAAAAAGTTGCAAAAATTTTGTGTAATATTTGAACTAAATTTTTTCGCGACACACACTGTTTGAATAAAACTTCCAAAGTATAATTAAATATTTATACATATTTATTTATTCAAAAAAAATGATTTAAACTATTTCTCTGAAAATCTCAGCCGCTTAACATTGCCTAACATATCGCGATAAGTATGATATCGGAAAATCTCTTACGGTTGAGAAAATGGTTTCACAGCGATATCAGCTTTTGAAAGCGAGAAAAAGGAAAACAAGAGCAGGCATATGACTGGTCGAAGTTCCGTGGCATTCGTGATACAATTCCGCGCAACTTTGTGACCCAACTTTTATTCTCGACGAAGTTCACCTTCGTTTCGCCGTTTGCTAGAAGGTGGGACCGAGAGAGGGAAGAGGAAGAAAATGCGATGCAATGGATCTCACGTCTTTGTCGAGTCAAGATATAAAACTACTTTTCTCTTAACTTCGAATAAGAATTATTAATGTAATTATTCTTATCTCGTTACACAAGATATGTCAAAAGTGACGTCGTTTTGTTATTGATACAAATTTCTCAAAGAAATTAGTATTGTCTCTTTCAATCTCTTCTAGCGGAATATTTTCTTGGGCTTTATCTTATAAATTTTTTCCATCTGTCATATTTTATCTATATTAATTATCTATATTAAATATATTATTTTTGTATTGAATTATTCTTATTATACATAAAGTAAAATTAAATTAAATAACAATCAGACGATAAAAAACACAATATGCAAATGCGAATAATAAATAAAAAATGATTCATTAACGAGCAACATTAAAAGATGGGGAAAAATGAATTTATTAATTCAAATATTGATCTATCACTAACGGACACTCAATTTATCGATAGACATTAAATTAAATAAAAGATCAGATTTGGTTCTCAATTTGCATCACTGGAACTTAATTCACTCAAAACGTCTTATTTCTGATTGGTCTTATTTCCGTAAATAAATACATCCAAATTCAAAATAAATGGCACTTTTTTCAATTAATTCGTTAATAATTTTAAGTCTGAAAATTGCGTGCGTAACAGAACATTCCGTACGTGGAACTTTGTAGCCATCTGTCTTTTATCTTCGGCGAAGATTATCCGGTGAGATTCATTGCATAACGTGCGGAGAGGAAGGGACACCGGGGCCGATGAAAGAGGCGAGATAGGGTCCAGGAGAGAAACGGCGGACCCCGAACGGAACCCGGCTGTTTCTGAAATCGGCATGCCTATATAATGAGCGTACAACGCGCACGGCGAGTAAACGCGTATGCGCGGCGTGCCATGGCGCGAAGTTAATACAGGTGCATTCTTCTTCTCTCACACTCCGCGTCTCTCTCTCCGCCTTTCCCGCGCGCCGCGCTCCCGCTTCTTCTTCTTCTTGCCTCACAATAAGGAAGCAGTGGCGCGGGTCGACCTTCAAAGATTGCCGGTGCTGGGCGGCTCATGATAATTATCATC
>QKQZ01051092.1:0-20333 GCA_003595255.1 Solenopsis fugax
GCCGTATAGCGGAAAGCGAAATTCTCGCGTTGCAGCGAGAGGAACGCGTTTGCGTAACGGTTCGCGCGCGCGAAAAGAATCCACGCTTCACTTATTTATTGCCGGATTATATAATGCGACTCTAGAATCACGTACCATCGGCAGCGCGTTTCCGTGACGACGACGCGAATGCAAAAAATAGTAAGAAATAGAATTAAATAAAACAACGCACGTCGGCGCGCTCTTATCTCATTGCGGCTTGCACTCAGCTCGGATGTGACGTGATGACGGTGGAGAGGAAGCTGAAGAGCCTGAAGACCCATTTCATGTCGGTCCACAAAGCGTTCGCGAAACGCAGGCTCAAGGCGGATCTGAATCCTGGCAGCGACGTCAGGCCCAAGTGGTTCGCCTACGAGGCCTTGACTTTCCTCAATAAAGGACGCTTGATGCGAATCAATCGCGAGACGCCGAACGTGGAGAAGCAGGTGCGCCACGAACTCTCGCGAATATATCCGCTTGCGAATACTTAGCATACGATTAACGACGATATAATTACAATTAAAGCTGATACGACGAAGGTGTTTCCTGTAACTTGATCATTTCGACATCAACATTTTTTTTAAATGGGATGACAATATTTTCATTGACGTAATAATATATATATGTTTGAATTTGTTTTTTCATGAACTATAATACATTACTACACAGAAAAAAATTAGTATCAAATCAACAATTCATTGTTTCATATATAAGCAAGAATATAAAATCTCCTTGGAAGTATTTATAATCTCAAAGAGACATAATTTGCTAACATAAAGAAATTTTGTTTCTTCATCTAATCAAGATTATCAAATTCTTCAAAGAAGATTTTATATTCTTGCTTATATATGAAACAATGAATTGTTGATTTGATAGTCATTTTTTTCTGTGTACGTTAATGGAAACGTGTCGTCCTAAAAAAAATATTGATGACCTCGAAATTCCGTAAAATAATAAGCATGGATAAAAATGCTGCTTATCATAATATTTGCCCCTTCGAAACGAATAGCTTGTTTCTTCGGTATTTTTTCGTATTGTTAGAAACAATAGAGGCACTTCCAACGATCGAGTTATGAAAACACCTGTATAATAAAAGCTTGGACATAAAGATTAAGAAGGAAAAATGATAGTTAAAAATGATCATTGCAACAATTCTATTTTTCATTTCTGTATCTTCTTATTTTTATTGATTGCCAATTAATCTTTTAGAGTAATAAATTGAAGTTATACCACGCGTCGCGTTATTTCATTGCTTGCGAAATAGAATCGCATGCGTTTAATTAATTCACGATGTCTTCCTTTTAGAATCCTGCGCCTGTCTCTAATTGGAAGTCGCAGGTACATTTTAATCTTTCTTGTACTATTTAGGTTAAATTAATTATGGAATGCTACTTACATTTTTCTCACATTAATACTGCTCTGGATGAAAATTAAGAAATAATAAATTTGTAATGCTCGTTTTTTTATGCAAGCACAAATATAAGAAAATAACGGCCAATTTACGAGCATCAAAAGATGATATGATTTAAAAAACAATAGGAATTTATTCTTCCTACAAAGTTACTTTATTATTGAAAATTAAGAATTTTTTAAACACTTTTTCTACTTTATAGGTGACAAGATGTTAGAATATTATTTTAATGTAATCAAAATCTTTTATTAAATGCTATTTTAAGCTGTTAAAATTGCAACAAAAATTATTAAACTTGAATTAGCACTTGAGTGAAAATTCACTTACAGTAGCATTCCGGATTAATGTTACATTTAAAAAATCGTAGTTTTAGCAGATTACGTATCCAGATAGCACATAAATATTGTGTGAATGTTCTACGAATAAATTTATTAAGATTATTAAGAAATTCGTAAATGTATTAAGAATTTAAAAATTTATTAATATTAAAATATTTTACAAAATGTACGAAAAATATGGTCAATAATAGTATCATATAATAGCATAATCGAATAGCATAATTACAAACATTCTATGAACATGTACATAATATTTTATACGATGTTCCACAGAATATTCTATATTCAATAAAATATTTTTATATAGAATATTCTACAAATATTTTATAAAAATATGAGTAGCTCTTTATAATATATATGTTATGAGCAATTTGACTAATTCGGAAATTATACATAATGATTGACCAATGTCTGCTCGTTTTCAAAATTTTAATAATGAAAGAAAAATGTTCAAATCAATCAAAATGATTTATGCTCATGGACGAGTGGGTAATGTGATTATTGATTGAAAGACTGAAAATATCTTTACAAAAAATAGGGCAGTCTGCAGTTTTCCATAATTTCAATTTTATTAAAAAATTATTAACAAAAGTAGTTATTTAAAAGCAAATGTATTCATTATTTTTATTTTTGCTGTTAGAAAATTATAAACCCATGTGGAATCTCGCTTTATGTGCAAAGTATGGTAAATACGGATGATGGAGGTTTCCCTCCCTTCCTACGGAAGAATGAAATTCGAAAGATATAACCAAACCCATATCAAATTTTTCGTCGCGATTGACGAAAAATTGATATTGACGTTTCAATTAACCACGTTGCCATTTCGGATTTGGGACAAATTGAGTTTGAGTTATATCTTTCGAGCGCAGCCCACCCATAGGGAGGGCGAAATCCTCCATCGTCCGTATACCCATGTCACAAAAGAAGAGAATACATGATTTTTTTCTCTGGTCTATTGCGTCATCGTAACATCGTAAAGCTCCAGAAGACAATGAACGGAATATGGAAAAGGGAACACGGAATAAGCAACAGTTCAATATGTTGAACAAAGGAAACTTTATGTTTTCCTTATTTAACACATTGAACTGTTCCTTATTCCCTGTTGCCTGCTTTTCATTATGCATTAGACTTAACGACTGTAACTCCATTGTAGACCTCGCATGAGAGACTATAAGTAAGGGCTGTGATCCACTTAACGCTGCAAATGCTTCGAAACGTTTCATTGACCAATCGAAACAAAGAATTATACGAATTGACCAATTAAAGAAGCATTTGTAGCGTAAAGTGGAACGTAGTCTAGATTTTCAAACTAAAACTGCCGGAAAAATCAAACAAAATAATTTACCAACCTAACCAAAATGACCATTTATTGGGAAATATACATAATGACTGGGAAATTTGATTAATTCTTTTCTATTAATCATTTTGACCGAACAAATTGGGAATTATGCATATTGACCGGATATTAGGTATGTACATACAATTTCCAATTACTCAAATTTCCCATAACATATATATATATATATATATATATATATATATACTTTTTGTAATATACGTGTGTGCATGTTTGTTATATCGCTTGCTAATGGCTTCGTTCAGCAGAAAAAGAGTTCTGCAACTGTTGTAAGATTTTTTAATATAATTGATTATACATTTAAATTCAGTGAAAAATTAAGGACAAGAATTGGTTATATTAACGAATCTCAGCAAATTTTTTTTTCTATTGAAAACAATCATTGTTGATATTGACGAATTCGAAATTATCCTTCAATGATCCAAATCTTTTCTAAATACACAGAAAAAAAATTAATATCAAATCAACAATTTATTGTTTCATGGAGAAAATTTTTCTCTTCACGTAAGCAAATTATGTCTGATTAAGATTATAAAATTCTTCCAAGAAGATTTTATATTCTTGCTTATATATGAAACAATGAATTGTTGATTTGATACCCATTTTTTTCTGTGTAGAATATTTTATGAATATACATAGAACATTCCATTACAATATTTCGAAATTAAGAACATTTGTCTCTTTTATTAAAAATATTCACGGAATATTCTGTGCTGTCTGAGTGAAGCGATATGGGGAGTTTTCGAGGTCCTCCTGCACGATATGACACGCGCGTGACGTTGAAAACTTTCGATCTACATGGCCCGCTTATAAAACTCGTCCCGTCGACGTCACCTTTTTTTTTCTTTCCACGATTTCAGGAGATTTCGTCAGGCCGCGACGAATTCACGGTTTTTGCCGAGCACGTCGCCATTCGGTTGAAAAATATAATGGACGTGCGTGCAAGACTCGTCGCACAGCATCAGATAAACAACATCCTGTTCGAGGCCGAGATGGGAAAGTACAGTATGCAGCAGCCCTTCGGAACGGACAATCCGGAGATTATGGAGAACCTGGACGAGCCCTCGACGTCGAACGAGGAGAAAGTCATGATAAATAATATTCCTCACGCGGTCTAATCGGATCTTCCTCCCTCCTCTCGCAGGCGCGCGATAGCCGCGTTGTGTCCCGAAATTTTCAGCGAATCGTTCGCTTCGCGTTCGCGCTTATATACCTACACGCCCGTCCGATTTTTACGGCGCGCGGTCGTTGACAACGGTACACAGTGATCTCTCTCGTTACTTGTCGTAAATAATGCCGAACGAACGGTGATGAAGGCCATTGGTTTTAACGACGGGTCTTTCGAGGACCGCGAGAACGTTTTGGCATGTCGCTGAATTTGCTCCGCCAGACGTGGCTCTATTTATGTGCCTTCGGTTTTGCCCGGCATGTTATATCCTTCGTCGTTACAAACCGCGAAAGCCGCGTCAAACACCAGCTTACGTAGAGCGCGGCTCGATATGCGCTGACAACGCGAAACGCAGAAATCGGCGGTGCTGCGCTTTCATTTTTTCGCTCTCGTATATTCCGAGTACAAGACGAGGTAGACGTAAACACCCACACATACACGAACGCATACACGGACACATACACAAACAAACATACATCGATTCTCATATATCGGGGAATTGAATCAATTTCCGTCAATTGTATCTAATTATTTTATAGTAATTGAATACGCCTTTTTCATTTTGAGAATTGAATAAATTATATATACAATATGTCTGCAACGTATGTTTGATTATTTCACTCACCATTCAAGTTGACTAATTTATAGAGCAGGATGGACGACGTGTCCGTTTGTTTCTTCACGCCGCTCGTAACATTGCTCTCGGTATTACCCATCGTTTACAAAACACTTCACTTTCGACGTTTAAGTGCCTATGGAGGAGATGTGGCTCTCGCATATCGAATGTGCGCCACGGTGTATGCAACCGATAGCCGCCGAAATTGATAAACGTGTCTGTTCGGTTGCCAGGATACCGTAGTCGATTATCGATTAAACGGACCTTCAAACACCTCTTGCTCTCGGACTTACAACGAAATTCGATCAATCCAATTTAGGCAATTTACCGCGCCTTTTATCATTCCTTCGCAATTGAATTATAACCGTACGTTCTCCACGTTTATCGCGAACCGCGAGGAATAACCGGTCGGAACTTACATCGGAAAACGGAAAACCGCAAAAGGATCCGCAAATTTGACGGTGGAAAGAATTAATTGGCCCAGAGGCCAATGGGAAATTCGGTAGGAAATCCTGTTGTTGCGGCTAATCAGGATCCTGCCGAAAAGGCAATTGTGATCCTTTCATTGATAGAGCACGCATTGATAAATTTACCAGATGTATTAGTCGGCCGGTCGTAGCGGATAAATAGTAGATGTATACAAACAAGTTGTGTACAACCGCATTGAGTTCTCTATATTATTGTGTCGAATTTCCAGGCCCTGCGCACAATAAAGGAATATTAGATATTAGAAATAGAAATTAAAATTTTAGAATTAATTTTCTCAATGAATATTAAATGTAACGCACAATGGATGTGAATAAAACGTAAGACATCCGGAAAGAACAATTTGTAGTATTTAAAAATTTAGTTAGATACAGATGAGAAAATAACTTTATCGGACTAATTATAAACAAAATAATTATGTAAGACGTTCAAGCATGATGTATTGCTGCAAGAAGTTTCTTAGACATTTCTTATAAGCACATAATATTCCTAAAATATTATACGAATATTATTAAAAATTAAAATAATATTAAAATAATATTCCGAGAATATTTTTTAATATTATGGAAATATTGTATTAATGTTATATGTCCGCTTTATATAATATTCGTGGTATTATTTTAATATCCGTGAAATATTGAAATGTTCTACGAATATTATTTTTGTTAAAAATTTAATGTGAATTATTATGCATAAAATATTTATAAACTTTAGAATTATTCCACTTTAGAATTATTTAAAAGCTACAATGTATTCCCGATAATTTAAAATATTGAAATAAATAATATTATTTACTTCTAATAGAATATTCGTATAATATTATAAGAAGTGGACACATCACTTTTTATTAATATTAAATAATATTTCAGGAATATTATTTAATATTTTAATAATATTATACATGTTATGTTTTTATAAGCTTCTAGAAATTAACTTGAACATTCAATATAAATTTTTTAATGCTCCAACATAATTAATTTCAGATCTGTATTTCAGCAAAATGTCCTTTCTATGCATAAATGTGCCGTACAACATAACTTATTATTTATCTACAGTATTCAGTGAGGAAACTAATTCTAAAATTTTTATTTCTATTCCTAATATCTAATATTTCTCTATCGTGCGCAGGGCCTTAAATAGCAATAATAAAAGTTCATTTAACGGTGGCGGTGCTCACCACGTCGAAATAGATTAGTCACGTCGCTTCGATAAAATCGACATTATCATTTAAATACGCTGTAACAATTTATGCAAGGGTTACGCGACTTCTCCAGCGTGCGCTCCATTTTTTCCAGCAGAGCGGGATACAAATTAAGGTTGACAGATTTGTAAGTCACGGTGAAGATCATGAGTTATCTCGTGTCGCGCAGGTCATCGCTCTCGTACAATTGCTCAAAGAATGCAAGGTTTGCCGAGGGACTGCCAGGGCAGTGTAACAGAAACGCTAACATCGTTTAGGCGTGCCCTCGTCTCTCTCCTCGCGTGTAACAGCGAAATTTCGATAACGCTCGAGTTAGAACGGATCTAAAAGGCGGATTGCGAAACAATCGATCGAGCGAACATGGTCGTTTCGCCAAATAACGGGAATCGCGTCAGAATGCAAATTTTCTCGAGCGATCGGTTTCTAATCTCTACCCGGAACGTCACGGAGCTCTCCCTCGCTCCTCGTCTGGAAAGCCACGAGCGATTTTCGCGCATACCTAAGGAATGACCGCGCTTTAATTTAGGCCCGAATGCCGTAATGCTGCAATTGATCTTACACGTTAAACGGTTATAAATATACTTACGAGCCGTAGGCCACCGTTTACGCCGGCTTACTGAGACCCAGTGTACGCGACCGTACAGTACCTTGAACAGGAAATTAGATTCTATTATTGTCCCGACGGTCTAGGACAGAACGAATTTCACAGTCAAATCCGAATGCCATCAACGAGTTCTACAATAGCAAAATTTTATGAATGCACAATGGATATTAAGTACATCAATTTGTCTTGAAATAGCAGTCATAAATATATTTAATAAAAAAAATCTCGTAGTTAAAAATGTTAACATATTAACAACAAATCGCGTGATTGTGTGGAAATAACTCTTCTGTTATGGAAGAGAGAAAGAAAGAGAGAATAATATTGACAAAAAGATTTCAATATTGGTATTGTTACGATGTGTAATATTAGCAATTTGTGTTTAATTTATAGCTAACAGGCTTTATAAAGCGATATATAATTACAGTACAGACTATTACATAAGCCCTGTACATTCCAAATATGTGTCAATATTCTCAATATTGAATGCACTGCTAACAAAGCTATGCTGTGAAAAGCGAGGAGAGATGGTACAGAGGGAGAGAGACAGAAAGAGAGAGAGAGAGAGAGAGAGAGAGAGAGAGATTTGTTCTTTATAGCTGTACTTTATACATACATACATTTCATCAGAGACGTGTCTAAGGATGCTAAGGACAGTTTGGAAGGTTCATCCCCGCAATTTTTTATTCATTTATTCATTTTTAATTATAAAAAATATAATCTTATTTATGAGTAAATCTTTTTGTTGTTATATAAAATATTGAAGATGTGTTCAATCTCTTTGGAAAAAATCATCGTATAATTCTTTAATTTTATAAATTTTATTAAATAATCTTTATCTGATTCATCATTCCGCTGCTATTTTTTATTTAACTTTATTCAATATCAATTTTTAATTATATTTGGTAATATTTTTCATATAGATGGGATTTTTATGCTCTTATTTGAATTTTTTTAAATTTTTTTTCCTAAAGAAATGATCATGAACATTTACTACGTTATAATAATAACAATAGCAATATTAAAAAACTACACATTTTGTTTCTAATAATTGTATTTTGCCTGCACTTTTTTCAGAAAAAAAGCTTTATACAAACGCTTTATACAAACTCCAATATTTTTAGCTTTATACAATACGCTTTATACAAACTGCAATATTTTTCGCATTCAAAATCAGGAATGAAAACACACCATTCTATTATGCTTTGAAATATCCAACAATTAACGTAAAAAGTTGCTGTTTATGTGATAGCAGACTTGATAAATTCCTTTCTCTCTTTCGAAAAAAAATCCTGGATACGCCTCTGCCTTTCATTTTCTTTCTTTCTCTCTCCAACGCCTGCTATATGCCTATTTCAAATGCAAAAATTATAACATATAGTGCAACTACGCAAAGCAGACCTACAATCTCGAGAACAGTAAGATTAGATGCAAAGAAATAGAAGAAAAAAAAAAACTCACGTTCGCTCACCGTGAAGGCCCCGGAGGGATTCGAACCCTCGATCTCCTGTTTACTAGACAGGCGCTTTAACCAACTAAGCCACGGCGCCTGCTTGGTTGCGGTTGTGTAATAGCAGTATATAGGGAATTCGATATTGACTAATAGTTTTTTAGCATAAGTAATATTTTACCTACATCGAAAAAAAATTTTCTTTGCAAAAATATTTAATGATTTATTGGCGACAGTAATTATCGTTCCGTTTATCGCGTTGTACGAAACGCATGCGTGTTTTAAAGGACGCGGCAGCTATAACTCTCTCCGCAAAAACGTTCTGTCACGAGTACGTATATGTATTTACTACATCGGCAAAAATTTATGGATACTTAAAAACGATCCTCCTCCTGTACGCGACCCACATTTTCGGGGGAGTCGTTAAATTAACTTGCAACACGCCGGCGAAAAGAAGACGAAGCGGTCCGGATCTATTTGTGAGATTGAAATATATGGACGCGCAAGTGAACGCTGCAAGCTGCCGCTTGTCGTTCTGAAACGAGGTGTAACATAATCAAAGTGAAATATGGATACGCGCGTTAAACAAACGACTCACCGAAGGGGAAATGAGAATTTGAAGTTCGCCGTTGAAACTCGGCGCGGCAAAGAGAAATATACGCCCGCGCACACCAACGTGGAAAAAAAGGAAAGAAAGAGAGAGAGAGAGAGAGAGAGAGAGAGGAGAGAGAAAAAGAAATCGCTCGCTTCTCGGGATCGAAGTCGAGCTTTTGCTGAATTTCAAGTTCTCGCATTATGAAATGCAAAAGTGACACCTCGTGGCGCCGTAATCTGGAACCTTTTAAATCGATTCCCACTCTTTTTTAAATAAATTTCTCGATTTTAATACCAACCCATATTAACAAATTTTTCAGAGGTATTTCATTGTCAGAAATATTAAAATTATAAAATAAAATTTGATATTTCATACAAGTTGCGAAATATATTTCGCAAAAATTCTGAAACAGCTTTGAAATAATAAAATGTCCATAATTCTTTCACTTGAAATTTTTTAGAAAAATTATTAAAAGGTTCAAAAATCTACAGCTATATTTATATATATTTGCAACATTTCTGAAATATTATCAAAAAGTTACTGAAATAGCTCAATCTTTTTTGAAATATTGTTGACCGTGTGTAATCTTCTGAATATAATAAATTTAAAAATCATTTCTGAAGTACTTTGGCCGATATTCATAATTGAACCTTATATTTTAGACCCTCTTAAGTACCATCTTAAGATACACTATCAATCAGTCAGAAGGCCGTATTAACATCTTAAGACATTACTTAAAACGGTTTTGAAATAAGAATCGACAGTGAATATCGGCCTTTAAATTTATCTCTTAATAAATTTATATATAGGTTACAAAAACTAAAAGTTACAACAAATTTATATATAAAATTTACTTAATGTTTTTATTGTATGTTTTATTTAACATTTGTAATTTGATTAATACAATAAATGTAATATGTATATGATATCTGAAATATGTTTAATAAAGAAATGCATTATATGTATGTATAGACAGCGATATATAGACACGATTTTATTTGCGTAACATTCTTGTGTACTTGTATCTTACTATATAAAATAAAAATTTAAAGTCCACATTTGGATAACATTCATTAACTTTCCTCTTTAAGAAACTTCAAAATAAACTTTCCTAAATTAAAAAAAAAACAAAATTAAAGTATTAAGGCAAATGTTATTTGTTATCTAACGCGTCTATTACATTACCTGCCCATTAGTTATTGCTCATAGTTCTATTAAAACACATATCGTATCAATCTGTTGCTTTAATTACTTATTATTAATAAAACAATAGGTCACAACAACGTCAAAAGGGCATAAAAGTAAATCGTGATTTATTATAAAGTAACTTTTAATAATCATTTTGGACACAATTGTTCTGTGCTTCTGAGTATGTTTTCATTTAATAGATTTTAGGAAATTTTGTTGCGACATTTTATATGACATTTTGCAGAATTGTTGCACTTAAAATGTGAAAGATTGAAACCTTTCTGAAAAATTTTCCACAACAATCGGTGAGAAGGCAACTTCTCGTTGATGTTTTCTACTTTTTTTTTCCAAGAAGACAGAAAGAGTACATTTCATCGAGGTCGGTTAGCACCTTAGTTTTTCTGTAATTTGACATCAACTTCTTCTCACAAGTTTCTTATTAACTAAAGTGTATTATTTTACGGAGGCAAACAGTGTAGCTTCTGACAAGCTCGCATTTTTATCTATACACTATACAGCATTGATTGTTGTGAATATTTTTCAGAAAGGTTTCAACCTTTCACATTTTATGTATAACAATTCTGAAAGGTTTCTGCAAAATGTCATATGAAATGTTACAACAGAAATGTTTCTAAAATCTATTACATGCAGTAGATTTGAAAACATATCTATAAGCAGAACAAAAAATTATCGTGACGTCAAAATAGTTAAAAAAATGATTATTGATAAATTAATTATTTCTAATTTATTTAGTTATTTATAATAAATTAGTTATGATTATTAACAGAAATAACTTTTTAATCAATAATGATTTATTTTTATGTCATTTTAACGTTGTTATTTTATTTGGATAACGTTTGTGATAATACCAGAGCAACAGATTGATATTAAACACAATTATGTTTCACTATGGGACGGCAATAACCATACTAATGAATTAAGTAATGTAGTAGTGTGCGTTAAATAATAAATAGCATTTACCTAAATGTTTTAATCTTACGTTTCTTTTAATTTAGTAAAATTTATTTTGAGTTTATCAAAAAATAAAATTGATAAATGTTATTTAAATATCAAATTCAAATTTTATATTTTATTCAATAAAATACAAGTGTAAGAATGTTATGCAAATAAAATATCATTATTTTACATAAATTAATGTTTTTTTAAACATTTCAGATATATTTACATTTATTATATTGCATTAATCAGATTGCAAATACTAAATATATATTTTATATCTAATTTTTCTTATAAATTTTTAGTTTTTGCAATCCTTTAAATACAATAAATTTAAATGTTATTAAATATTATTTCTGAAATACACTTTAAACCTATTTAAAAATAAAGTTAAAGTACTTAAAAAATGATTTTTAAATTTATTATATTTAAAGGATTACAGAGTCATATTTCGAAAACATTTCTTCAAAACTTTTTAATAATATTTCAGAAAAGTTGTAAATGTTTTCAGTACTCTCTTATAGCAATTTTTCTATAAGATTTCAAGTGCAAGAATCGCGTACATTTTATTATTCCTGAGCTGCCTCAGAAATAATGCAGACATATTTCACAACTTTTATGAAACGTTTCATTTTACAGTTGAAATATTTCTGTAAGGCTCCTCTGAAAAATTTCATGCTGTATGAGTAGCTGGCGTGGAAAATATAACTTGGGGGAATTACATCAGTTTCGCGACTCCTACACGATGCTTTATTGTATTGCGCAATTTTTCGCAAGCGTTTTAACTTTACGATTACGCGAATGCCTCGCCGAAAATGGTATATAATTGCGTCGCGAACCTGGTCATCAGCCACCGTATTATTATAAGTGAATCAAACGAACATTTTCAAGACGAATTCTGGATTAAGATGACAGAAACGAATGACGAGAGAAGTCTTCGATGCGAAATTAATGTTAATGTAATCAAAGTCGCGGAACGGGAATCACCGCCAGTATTTCTTGGTGATCCTTCTGATTCGCGAGACAGAATTCCATCAGCACGATAGTATCTACCGATTTTATCTTATTACGTAATTAAAGCGGGGGATAAGAGGTCGGCGTGCATTTTACATGCCCATCGAAGCGGAAGATAATCGTTATACGAAGGCTGAGATAAGTAACACGCGCGGTATCGACGCCTCTTTCTTTTCGACGCAGAGAGAAACATTCAGCCGGTGTAATAATATGATCAGCGTGGCTTAATGAATAACACATTGATGAAGATCATAACGTTTCAAATAACAGATCAAATGGAGCACAAGGTATATACTAATATACTCTCTGAAAGAATGACCTCGCATCAAGTGGCTCGTTGGTCTAGGGGTATGATTCTCGCTTAGGGTGCGAGAGGTCCCGGGTTCAAATCCCGGACGAGCCCTTTTTTTGTAATTTTTTTTTTTCTTTGTAATTGCACGTGGATTATTGCCCGACATTCCACGAAAAGTATTCGCGATTGTTTTTTTTTTTTTTTACCACTACGATAGATATTAAATATTTTTAGAGCCACGTGCTTTCTACCTTACGTGCGAACGTGTAATGAAAGGCCGACTGCTTTTACATCGGCAGAAAAATGTTTGAGACTATAATTGCATGAATGTAAAATAATTAGAAGCTCCATTTTTATAGTTATTACTGCTATAATGTTAATAAATAATAACCTTATGCTTATAGTTCTATCAACTATGAAAACATTTTACTATAAATGATAATTACAAATATTAATATAGTAAAATATCAAGAAAAGAAAAATAAATGTTTTATATAATGCAATCATAATTATAGTAAATATATTTAGTTTTTAAATATTTGTTCACTTACGTAGTAATAATAATTAATAACTATTTGCATAATTAGAATTATAAATATATAGTTGGCATAAAAAAATAACTATAAATTATAGTTAAATTATGGTAATTGAAACCAGTTTTTTTTCTTTTACAGCGAGATTCCGTTTGTTTTATCAGAAATTCGTGAAACACGCACAAGACTGAAACGTCACAGTGATTCTCATCAAATCGCATCATTAGCGCTCACCTCGGGGCAATTTCCATAGATGAATATTTCCCCCTCTCTAACTCAATGCCGTTCCAAAACAATGAATAATTAAGGCCGGACAGTCAATCGTTATAAATAGCGTCGCTCTTTAATCGGCGACGATGCTCGCGCGATCGATCATCGCCGCACGCTCGCGATTAATTAATTCTCGATCGATCGCTGCATGCGTTATCCTCGCCGTTCGATGGATATTTCAACGCTACGTTCTCTCTCTCTCTCTCTCTTCGATCTCTTCGCGCTTGTCATCAAAGTCATCGCGATTCTCTGCGAGTCATCTTCTGAAAGTGCGCGAACTTACGGCTCGACCTTAACGCGACCGATTCGCGCGATCGGTTTATTTACATAGCGCCCGCTCGCCGGCATTCTCGGCGAATTCGTCATCGTCAATTAAGGCGAGTATTATCCGACCGCCGGGTTATCGTAACCGTTCGTCGACGTGACAACTGTACGAACTCGATAAGCGCGCCCCGGCATTTCGCATGTCGCATGTCGTTTACGAGAGCGATTCGGAAAGCTTTCGCGTTTCAAGGCGAGAGATGTCCGATCTCAAATATTTTGAACTTCGAAATTAGATCGCGCGAACAAGAACGAGGCGGGAGTGTGAAAACACCTTCGACGTTGTTTTTTTTCCTTCTTTCTCTTCGCGCGTGGGGGATGCTCTGCTTTTGCTTGAAAAAAAAAAAACGTCTGCTTTATATTTAGAGATGTTTGCACGCGAACGTCATTGTTATCAGCGTCGGGTATCAACATTTCAGCCGCGTGAATCTATGCATAATCATAATACGATAACAATTCTCCATCTGCATCGTTCGCATTTTCTCAGCCGCGTACGCGTTTGTCACTTCGTTCAAAAGTTTTATTAATGTGTAAACGAGGTTTATTCGAAAGAGACTCTGAGCATAAAAATACCGCATTATCGAGAAGATAGCCTGCGCGATTGTTCCTGTCTAAAGCGGCCCCTAGATAATATTGTATTGTTGTCAATATTTCTCTAGACAATTCAGAACATGTACAAATTCAATATAGCCTCCAGAGGATCGATGATATTGTGCAATATTCAAATATTGAACGTCTAGGGGTCGCTTGAAAAGAGCGTACTCGGAATATTTTTGGGGGATATTGCCGATAATTTAAATACAGAGTCAACTATATATTTATTTTTTTTATATATTTACGGTGACCATATTTTCGAAGAGGAAATAAAAGACAAATCAAAAAATTTCAGGCTTTTCGTTCCAAGCTGCTTCTAAATGAATTTATGACTAATGTTCACTTGACATTCAGAATTTTAACACTCTGTGCGTCGGCAAAAAAAAGTTGAACTCCGTTCGTGGCTATTTCAAACTGAGCTATTTCGCCTCTTATATATATATTTCTTAAATAGGTTTCCGATAAAAAAATAAAAACGATTTAAAATGATGATTTTAATGACAAAAATTTAATGTAATAAACATAAAAACATATGACATTAGACATTGACACTAAGTAAAAAAAAAAATTAAGACTGTAATTTTGTAAATAAAGGACAAAATTGTAATATAAAGAACACAATTTTAAAAAAAGGACAAAATTGAATTTTCAAGAAATAAATAAATCTAAAGGACAGCTACTTGAAATAAAGGACTGTCCTTTGAAATAAAGGACGGATGGTCACCGTATATATATTTATAGTTGTTTAATAAGCTTATTAATAATTCTTTAAAAAAAATAACATCAGAGTATTACTTTTGCTATGTAGAAATTAAAAGAGTACATAATAGAAAAAAATATGAGAAAAATAATCCCTCGTCTTTTTCCTTCAACCCACCATCAGGTACTCTGCAAAATTTTACTTCGCCAAACATTATTCTTTCATAAGGATCATGCCATTCAGACGATCTTCTATTGCGTAGCGTAAATAATTAAAAAAAATATCCTTCCCTTCTCCGAGTACGCTTGTAGTCATCACACGTTTGTTTTCGCGCTTATTTTCGCGAGGCATTCGCGTTCCATTATCAAGGTATTCTTGCGCGATGATATCGCCCTCCCGAGATAGCTCGTTGACGGATAGCTCTTTCGCGGAAACGCGCGCGCGGTAGCATCCTTTTAGCATCCGGACTGTAAAGTTTATCCCTCCCCGTATAATCGTCCGCGCATCTCGACAATGACGAATCGCGTCGGAAGTGCGTTCGCTTCGGCAGATCCGATCGGCAAAGTGAAACCGATATAGATTTTGACGCTCGTATTATCCGCGGACCTCGGTCGGACTCGTGCTCCAGTTCCGTTCGCCACAACACAGTTCGGAGAGATCTTTTCCTCTGATTGGTCCCGGGTGTAATTTCGAGGGCGACTCGTCATTGAACGCGCGTGTTTATTCGCAGAGAGGGAGAGAGAGAGAGAGAAGAAGAGAGAAGAGAGAAAGAGATTGACCCCTCTCATCTCGGATCAAGTACGTTCGCCGAGTGAGTACTCAATCTCCGATCCTTGACCGTTAATTATACACGCGCTCCTAAAAACGGGATTAGCATCGGGAACGCAAGACGGTAGACGCTATCGGCGTCTTCGAACACAGAAGTGCCCGATAGAGATACCCGGAGGGTCGCCTGTTTGCTCTAGAAATAGGCTTACGGATAGCTTCGCTCATAGGATTGGCGCTTCGAGAGGCTCATCAGGCAACCGGTCCGACACGCGGCTTCCCCGAAAATCTTACGGCGTCTCTGGCATACCTAAATACCGATCGCTTCTATTAAATTTGATCGCGTAATGGTATCATTGTTATAGTCGCGCCGGAAAATACTGGAAAACACCGCATAGGTTTCGTCCTTCGGCGATTTGACTTATGTACGCCTCGCGGTCTCCTCGCGATTTGCGGCTGTCATACGCAAACCGCGTGTTCGTGGATTCGCCTTACCGCCTGTTCCCGCCTTCGGCGGCCGTCATCGTCCGCGCCTTCGTCATCCCGGCGATGACGGGGAATGACGGAAGAAGACGCCGCGCGACAAGGAGATCCGGTGGGTGGTGGACCATGCCGATCGCGCCTCACGCATGTCGCGCTCGGCCGTGCCGCTGTTCTCTCCGCTCCTCGCGTGGCGGTTCGAACCGAATTGTGATACCGAGACTTAGTTTAGCTTGCGTTTACCTCTCGTCTCCTCGGGTCAGTTAGGCTCGCGCTTTCGAGCCGCCAGCACCGGCTGTGTTCTTTTTCTCTCTCTCTACCGTGATCTTTCTCGATCGCGAGCCGATCCCCACGTCTCGACCAGCCGAGCCTTGCCCGCGGATTCCCTCCGATTATTATTATTATTTTCTTTCAATTTTTTTTCTTTCTTTTCTTTTTCTCTTCTCCTCGTCACAATCGTGCAGTCGTTCCCGGTGGCACGAGGCACATGCGAACTGACAGTCGCCGAAGAAGATAGTCCTCGATTTGGACCAGATTGAGTCTCACCGTTCTCGAGTAAGTGGTGCAGATTGTTGAACGGTGTCGTAAAATGCGCACGATTGATTATTATTATTTTTTTTTATCGAGTTTCCCGAGAGTGAGCGTGATCGTGATAAGTGAGAGAGCGCTCGAATTTGTCGAAGTTGTGCAAATAGCTGTCAACTGGTCTTACGAGTACAAGTTGTGCAGGAGTCGTCATAAAATTGTAAATTATTACGATATTAAACGGTAGAATCGTTATTTACAGTATAGGAATTTTCTTTTTAAGACTCTCTCTCTTTTAACGCGAAAAATTTAACGAATTTTAATTTACTATGACGTGTGACTGATTGAATCTTTCTTATCAGACAAATTGATGATAAATAAGTTTTAAGATATGCTAATTACATTTTTCTTTTACTTTCATTCACGATCGTCAGCTTTATCTCTCTTTCGCGACTGCAGATGAACCTGAATTTGAATATCTTATCGCTATCAGACGCTGATGTCGTTTGCCAACACGCCGCGAAAGAAATGAGAATGCGAATAATCGCTTCACTTCTCCTTCACCATTTTTCTCAAAAATTCTTACAAAAATAGAAGATTGTTCGTGTATATACGTGTGTTCGATCGTATTCTACATACATTTTTTCTATCAAATTGATTGCTATGGAAAATGTAAAATTTTATTTCGCTGTTAATTGTAATTAATTTTTATCTTGATAATTCATGCATATTTTATTTATTTTTTTTTAAATACTAAGAACAAAACGTAATTATATACGATATAAAATATTTGTCCCAATATATGTCCTCTCATTATATTTTTATACTATCTAAAAAGTTTAGGGAATAAAATACACAATTACATTTACGAATTTCAAAAATTTGTAAAATATATAAAATCTTTAGTGATCAACATTCAATTTAAAAAATTTTTAAACTTGTGATTTATATTTGCACAATATAACCGAATAATTTCGTTTAATCGAACGTTTCTTTCATTAACGCAAAAAAAAGATTGATAGAGATTGACCGTTCTCAGAATCGTTTGATTTTAATGATGAAGTCAGCGACGAAAAAAAATGCGAGGTACGTAGACAGGAAATTATCTGCCAATGAACTTTGACAAATGTAAACGCGTGAATTTGATATCCCGATGTCGCGACCTGAACGATGGGAATACCAGTCACTTAAGTACCGATTTGTCTGTCGTTATCGGCCTAATCCGCAAATTGTATCAATGTACGAATCCAGAGAAGGTGATGCTTCGATCTGTCGTGATCAGGACCAAGAGATAGATTAAATTAGATCGTTTATCCCCCGGAAAATCCTTTACATCTTCGTATTGATTTTCGCTACAATCAGAGAAGATTCTTTCTTGAAGATTTTCTCCCTCTCTCTTTTTTATAATGGTTCTCACTCGATGCTCGATTTATCTCTGCGTGTCTGAGAAGAAAGCCTCATCAAGTCGCATTTTTAGCACAGCCGAGCAATTTATATCGTGTAACTCTATGCAACGGGTATCGCGCGGCGATTAAGGCAAGACAGCGAGTGTGTACATTTAGCGCAGTAAGTAAAACAAAAAAGAAAAGAAAAAATAAAATAAATAAATAAAACGGAAAAAATTGCAGCGTTAAAATCTCATTCGTCAAGAAGCGTCGAGAAATGCATATTGAGAAATTTTTCAAAATTCGCACACGCGTATCTCTTAAACTTATATCAGACTATGCATTAAAGATTGAGGATTGCAAATCAACACATTCGCAGTGTGGTGAAAATGACATTTTCTTGCCACCGCTGAAAAAAGTTTCTTATGTTTTCCTTATGATTTATTCTTATGATGGTATTAGTGCTTTGAGTATTAAGGTTTTTCAGGTCACCGAATCCGAATATGATATCAGAATTTCAAAATTCAAAATAGTGAATTCAACACGCGGCGGATCGAAATTTAGAAAAATAATTGGATTCTTATAAAAATAATTATTCTAAGGAAAAGCAAAGTTTGATCTGCCATTTAGAATAACAAAATTCTGATATATTTTGATTCAGCGACTTTAACAATTTGGAGGGGGGAGTACTCATTTTTATAAAATCCAATTACTTTTTCAAATTTTGATCCGCCAAATTGAACCAGCTATTTTAAATTTTGAAATTCTGATGTTATATTTGGAATCAGCGACCTCATAAACCAAAGGATATCAAATTTCACACAAATCGAAAATGGATAAATCGGTTTCTTTTTTAGATATGCATATATGCTACATTCCACACTGGTGACACGTCTTTTTTCTGTGCACATGCACTGTAAAAAGATTAAAAATTAGAATTCTACTAATCAAATAATTTTAATTCGTTTCAGTCTGATTGGTTGAACTCTAATCTTCAATTCGCCATCTTCAATCTTCAATGCGTAGTCTGACATGGGCTTCAAACTTCTTCACTCTAATAACAAGCCGCAGCCTTGTCGCTCCGCGTCGATTACTCGTATATATGGTAATATTGCAACTTTCATCGGTGCTGCAGCGTGTTAATAGCGCTGACTTCTCCGTACGTACGCGATAGATAAATTATAACCAGCTTGCGGAGCTGTAAGTCATATGAGGCGACAAGGCTGCGTCGCATGACGATTGCAGCGCGAAGATGTTAGCGTTAAAACTTTACGCGTAATTCGTCTTTATGAGGTGCCATGAAAGCTTCAGACTCGATTTTAATAATGAATTCTTTGACATAAATAAGAGATCAGTTTTCAGTTTGAAAAAGTTTCGAAGGAGGTGATTTCTGTGGGGACCATTCATTTTCCTCGCGGTACTTTCAATTACTTCGGAAACTGCGTCGACGGTGGATGAAATATTAAGCCCTCGGGGGCTTTTCGCGAAATGAAAATTTCAGATATGATCTCACATTGTTCCTTATCTCCATGGACACTCGATGGAATGTCACCTTCGTGAAATGGAGCGTATCACAAGCATATTTCAAATATTCCCTGGCGCCCCGTCCACGTCCCCTTGCACGTGTAATGTGAGCAAACTTATCTCCATCTCGTGCGATAAATACGAAAGTTTTTAAAATATTTTCAAAATCAACATTCTCTATCTGCGCTGCGTTTCACCTACTTTAGTAGAAGTGTATACGCAGAAGTGTTTCGCAAAACTTTTACGGATATTTCTTCGAACATACCTACAGGGCAACAAACATATAAACTGATTTATTGGAACATTTATTTCACGAAAAGAATTTTATTTCGAACGTACTTGTTTCAACAAGAGATAAATTAGCTCGATTACTTTAGCTTTAATGAAACGTTTTATGTGATAATTCCGCCCTTTTTACTTGAACAAAAATCAAGTTTTTATATATTAAATATTTTTTTTATCAATAATAATTACTTTATTATTAATACAATATTATTCTTTAATATATTTTTACTGTCAATTAACATATTTTATTTATAATAAA
>QKQZ01051096.1:0-17945 GCA_003595255.1 Solenopsis fugax
CGCGTCGAGCCGAGCCGAGCCGGTCCGCACCGGTAGAAGAGGGATTTCATTCCGCGTGCTGTTCCGTTTGAAGAGCTGCCCGCCGCTCGCGCGCCGAGGGATTCATCCTCTCCTTCATGTACGAGAGTAGATCCTTCGTGATCGTCGTGCCAAGCGCGCGCGCGAGGCCGTGGTCGAGGTGAAAGTCTCTCCCTTTTCTCTTCTTTTAACCGGAGAAGTTTACTTTGCCTTCGTACGGGTGAAGTAGCTGGAGTAATCTGCTCGCGGAAAATAGCGACGCTTAACGGAATTCCCGTCTCTTTCCATCCTTATCTTTTTTTCTCTATATGAACTTTTCGTATGCTTTGTACCCGTGTACGTGTACTCTAGTTTTTATCTGCCATCATTCTTATCTGCTTATCGTTAGGGTACAAGAATACGAAGCGATAATCTGCTATTTGTGTGTGGTAACTGCTATATTTGTCTACATCACAGACTCGTCGTTAGATGAAATGCAACGAGATAAAAGAGCGCCGCGATAAACGTAGTAGAGGAGCAAACATAGTATTTAATGTTGACGATTCGTTATATACGTGTCTTAATAAACTTCGTCGCGCAACTTCGTCGGGTCGTTTCCCTCGGTTGAATTCGTTTTGCGACATGGCCCGTCATTGTCGCGGTGGAATTTTCTATTATGTAACTGTTTTGTCGGTGCGCTTGATTCCCCGGTTAATCGACGCGGTTTCGAAAACGGCGCGATTTAAGGGAATTGGGAGATTATCGTTTGGCGTTGGAGTAACGAAATCGACTTTCCGCGCGAGGCGTGGACGAGGGCGAGCTCGTTCGCATGCAAAGTGCCTTACAGTTGCCGTTCGCCTTACAGCTGAATAACACGAACGGCAATTATTCGTGACTCACTCGATTAGTATTTATTAGTATTAATTAGTGTACTACGAACACACTCTCCTGGTCGCCGACGAGCTTTCCTTTCAACGTTCCTTGCGTCTCAAACCGTATATTCTTTGTCGTCGATTTTCACATGAATCATACTATAGAAACAAATGAATGGAGCACACACTCGTCAGCATCACGAAACGCGGCGTGGTCAAATCACTGTTATTAAGTCTTGCAAGATACGTACTTCTTTCCGCAAAGAACGGGTTTCCACGTTGAAAATGTCAATCCAATTCGCGCGAATAACTTCCTGAATTTTTCGAACAGTCGGAGAGAGTTGAATGACAGAGATTTATAAATGAGCGTCTCGTGCGATCTGTCACATCTCCATTATTATCATTCGTTATTCGACATTATTTGACTTTCCCCTATTTATTTTGAAATACGTACGCAGGTATACGTGAGTGTGCGTGAGTATTTGCTGCTACCGTGGAATTACTTTCGTGTAAATAAAGATGATAAAGAAACGCAATCATGAATTCAGGTTCTCGATATTTTTCGAGTCTGAGCTGAGTGGAGATTCATCATTTTTTTATTTTCTTGCTTACGTCTTTCGGACTCTGATTTTTGGCTTTGCTAACGAGAATAGAATATCTATTATAATTGTCAACTCATAACAGATTGCATTGTCGACCATCAAGTGTTAATTAACAAACGGCAAAACATCCTGCGAGAGGAAAAGAAAGAAAGGAAGATTCTCCGGTAGTCACTTAAATTACTTATTTCTACTGCATCTGCGGGCAAAAACTTTCCGAAAGTAATTTTAATTTCAGAGTAATTTCTCTCTCGCGCGCACACATGCGGTGGACGCGGGTCCCGAAGAACCGATCTTCAGGAAGTTGCTGCACGCTGCCGACGCGCGAACCGAGATCGTTTCCTTTATCCTTTAGTGTCACGCGATTTAGCGTGTAACGCAAATTAAGCGTGCAATTATGGGAATTAAAGCGCCTACTCGCGATTAGTTCTCTCGGTCTCATTCCTTTCTTCCTACGAATATATCGTGTGTGCATGCATGCACAGAAAAAAAAAATTAATATCAAATCAACAATTCATTGTTTCATATATAAGCAAGAATATAAAATCTTCTTGGAAGAATTTGATAATCTTGATCAGACATAGTTTGCTTACATGAAGAAACAAAATTTCTTTATGTTAGCAAATTATGTCTCTTTAAGATTATAATACTTCCAAAGAGATTTTATATTCTTGCTTATATATGAAACAATGAATTCTTGAGTTAATACTAAATTTTTTTTCTGTGTGATATATCATTTTATGGAAATTCGCAAACTATTTAGAACTCTGATTTTATTTTTGATAGCTTTGTAGTTTTTGATGAATCAAACAAATAATTCCGATCCCATTAAATTGCGCCAGAATAAATTGATAGACGCTTGAGTCTGACATTGCAGTTTGTTTCGCGAGAATTTTTGTTGTATTTTTTTTTTTTTTTTCGATAGATTTGAAGACATTTATAGAGAAGCACAGAATCTGTCTCAGAGGAGATAGGATTGCGGCAGTGATCGTAGACAGACTTAGAATTTAAAGCTGACAAAATGGGATCCGGTCGCGCGCGGCGGTGCGCGCACGATTACCTTCCCTTTCGTGCCGCGGTTAAACGGCGGCGTTTGTAATAGCGGCCTCGTCGCTCCTAGCGCCAGCCGGAGTCACAAAGGGTATGGGAGCGACACACCCACCGGATGCATTTTATACACACTTCGCTCTCGTAGGTAACCCATGGTGACGTCATCGTTCTATATACAGGGTATACCGTGGCAGCCGTGACCCGTCGCTGCGACCCGTGGCAGCGACTAATCTTTCGTCGCGCGAGCGCTATTACGAGAAGGTAACTCACGGATTTCTCGGTTTCGCTAATAACGGTGCTTGCGCACGATGACATTTCCTCGTGATTTAATACGAGGATTAATTAATTGATTTCTTCCTCGAAGCACGGATCTCTCGCATTTACGAAGACTGATGAGAAAATAACGCGCTACTCTCGTAGAAAGGAGCAACATTTTTGATATCTTTTCCTCATAATTAGCTATCTTTCAGAACTCTGCGTTTAGGAGAGTTCTGATTCATTTTGTATGAGGTATAAATAACACGCATTGTACAATTTCTACGTCTGGTACAGAAACTTTCCGAGGAAGATGATTCTACTATAATTATAGCGCAAGTTTCACGTGCGTTTTGTTTCCGCGTGATTATGATTTTCTGTCCTACTTGACAATGATTAATGTACGTGTCAGAATGTAAACTTCGATGCGGTTGATGCACTCCGGACGATGTCCTCGAGCAGTTCGATTGCAGCGAGTGAGCACGATGTTATGTCGGGTTATGAAAGTGCTTGATGTGCTAGTTCGTTCTTCACCGTTGTACGAAACAAGACTTGGAAATTGAGATGAAATTTCAAACCGTGAAAATTAAATAATATCGTAATAATAAAACCTTTATTGAGTGCAATGACATGACATGCATATAAAAAATGCAAAAAGGAACGCTATATGTCAATAGGCAAGGCGACGGCAATTGCGCTTCTCGTAATAAAGTTTAATCTTTATAAGCAATGAGCTATTGTTTGATATTTTATGTACGATAAGCGTTAACGTATCACTGTAATTCGAATCACAATTTCTCAAGGTACATTAAATGAAATTGTCGTTGCACAATTACAGTTATGACACTTCGGATTGCGCGATACGTGAAAAACTCGCGGATCGTTCGACGTTAAATTCCAGTCCGAGGAATGATCATATCAAGCCCGTTATCTACTTTTATGACGTGCAGTAGTAGACCAATCTTTTAATTGGCGGACATTGAAAAATTTCTGAGAGGCGAGAGGCGTTCACGTACGCTCGTACGGAGAGAGAATGTTGCTACGATGGAGAACGTGACGGACAGACACGTGGTGCTTTTTAAACGGGCGTAAACGGTCTTCTTATAGATATGCACGCGGATAGCGTAACGCGTGTCACGCGTCTAATCACGACGTGTACATGCGCAGAAACGATTTGCAACTTTATTAAGCCAAGTGAGGCACCGCTCCGTCCCGCTAAACCGCCGCTGCTGCTTTCCACGTGCGCGGATTGATTAATGCCCGTTTCCATGCTGCGTACCTCTCCCGGCTTCTTCTCTTTCTCTCCTATTTTCCTCCGTCTCTCTCCCGCGCGACTCACAATCAGCCTCCCTTTCGCGAATCTCTCTCTAACGGCTCGCAACGGTGGTCCGTTGCATTATCGTGGCTCCGAACAGAGCGTAGCATTGATGGATATTGCGGCTGCTTCTGGTGTATTGTGTAACGGCGCGCGGCCGCTTCGCTTCCGATAGGTTTCCCCCGTATTCGTGCGGCTATTTAATTAATGACGGCCGACCCCTCGCGCATTTTTCGATAATTATCGGGACGTCGCGTCGCGGCGCGGCGCGTACCGCGCTCGCGGGAATACATGGCTGTATGGGCGGTCGAGAAAATATTGCCGAGAGTTGCCCCGCGCCAGGCGGTTCTTAATATTTCGTAACTCGTATGTACTACTTTCTTAATCTTCGACGAATTTTTGAATACGTAAAGTACGCAGTAGTTTTGCGTTGCGAATTAATTTAATGTGTTCGAGCGCAGTAATAATATAGGAGCCACACGTGGACATCCGCGTAATCTGATTTGACACATCCTAACAAAAGAAACTTTAGTATCAATGAAAAATTCAAATGTATCCTCTATAATGCGTCTTACGAAAAAATGTTGAAAAGCTCTTTTTCTAATGCGGGTGTGTGAACAAATCCTTCGTAATAGGGGATGGGTACGCAAAACGCGGTGGGAAGCTCGGAAGCTGACTAAACAAGTAAACGTGGCAGTAAGCGTGTGCACGAGACGAATTTGACATGCGTCTGGGTTAATTTGAAATTCGACACGCGTAATGTAATGGGGAACTGAGAGACTTGATCAATATTCTAGGGAGAATAGTCACGGACCCTTTCGCAGACTAAATGTGCTTAACTATGTCAAAATTTAATCAACTGTCGCATTAACCATTTATTTTAGCATTATTTCCAGGAATCTGCGTGACAACACAAGTCTTTATAAAATTGAAATATAATGCTTAATCTTGATTTTTTTAATTATTGTATGCATCTTTTATATTTATAAGTGTTGCTTTTTGGGATATTGAATTTTATACCGAATATTATGTGATGAATCGCATATGCGAATTTATAATCATATAAATTTAAAAAATATCTTAAAAATCTTTATTTTGTTATTTTTATTACATTTGACATACATTTCCAAAAAGTTTAATTAATTAATTAATTTTTATTTATATCTTTTTGTTTTATTTACATTATTCCAAGATCTTTTTACCACCTCTTCTCTCTATAAAACTCTATAAGACTCTCCACTGATGCATATTATTTCGTTCTCCTCTTTCACATCCCTGATCTTCACTTCAAAATATTCTTGCCTAAAGTTCTGTATAGTTTTGCGGCTGTGAAACAAGATTCGTCGATCAAAATGCAAATTGCCGTCCGCGATGAGCTCACGAGCAGTGGCGCTATTATACAAGGCGGGCTACTAAACAAAGAGACTAATCAAGACCCACTTCGGTGTAAAAGCGTGATTCTAATTTCATGGACGAAACGTTTTGCCTTCATCGCGTTAACTCAAGTGCGTACAAAAAGTGGGGAACGAATATCTGTCTTTTCTGACATAGTGCTCGACATTGTGTGAAAAGATGTACCTTAATTATTAAATTTATTAATTTTTGGTTTCTTTTTTCATATTTTTTCACATCAAAAACAAAAGACATAAAAACTCATTGTTTACAGATTTTTCTGGATTTATGGATATTTAGTAGGTTATAGAAGCATTGATAACAATATTTTTTAAATTGAATATATTTTTTTAATAATTATTTGTTATACAAAAATATCAGAATATCCTTAACATTTTCGTGGCTTCGGTAAATTATGTGTCTATCTATTAATGCTTTGACATAGCTTTCTAAAAATATACATCTATTTTTAGATGTATATTTCTTAACGGTTTAAAAATGAATTGAGTAAATCTCTTTTTCTAGCATTACAAGTAAGATAATTTATTGAAAATTATGATTATTACTTTCATAACATGGTTTTCTAACATATGATTTCTGAATAATTCATAGAGATTTATGAGAACAGATATTTTATAAAATCTTAGTTTTATTATATACAATAGTAATCTCGCCATTTTCTGTGTAGGTTCTCTTCTCTGAGAAAAGATATTAAACCCTTCCCTCGTCGTAGACCACTTCGCATTAGCACTTGAGCACGTGAATACACGATAGTAAATCACGGTTTGCCTATTCACGCGAGTAAATACATTAATAAACAACATGTGCCCATAAGGTAGACGATTAAAACCACTGCCACGTGAATCGCGGTTAATTTATATGCGGACTCAGACTCAGGTCCGTTTTCATCCCTATGAATCCCCTGCGGGAGATGTGCGCCTCCCCTAACGAGTCCTTTATGCACAACGCCGACTTACCCTTTTCCCATAAATTTCGGGTGGTCAAATATTGGTACTGACTCGTGTCGGCCCGTTATTATGATCGGCACACCCCGTGGGATGGCACTACGTGACAGAACAAGAATTATCGATAGTATCTTCTCGAGATAATTATAATTCAGATAGTGATCTTTTTCAATTCATGGTGTGGTAACGAGAAATAATGTAACATGAAATAATATTTGTTATTGCTATTATTTATTTTTCATTGTTTAAATATTTTTAATTTGAAAAATAGATTTTGCATAGTTTATTTCATCTAAATTTTATGGTAAATTATAAATCAATTTAATAGATTAATATTTAAAATATATTTCCTATATTAAAAATTATATACAAATTATTGTATAAAATATCCCAGAACATCATTCATTAAGCCATCATTTATTTATAGATTGTTCAACTAATTTTAAGCAAATGTCTTTTTTTGAAATTTTATCTTTTCTGTAATTTTTTAATTTTTAATAATAATTTTGATGAGCTTTAGAACAAAATTTTATTGAAGTAAATTCCACTTGAATTTAAATGAAAAACATTGAGAGCATTGTACACAAAGATTGTAGTCCGTACACTGTAGTCGCACTTTTTGTACGCACATACTAGCACATACTTGCCACATCCGGTTTCGCTCTCGATCACCCAGATCCCACGTGAAACCCTTGGCGGCGGTGTGCATTTCTCCGAAAAGACAAGTCTCGCGCGCTCTCAACACTCCGCCGATCGCGTTGTGGTCTACCATCCGCACGCACCATGAGGGCGGAAATACGTGGGCGATCGGGCGCACGTATAATGGTTACACCGCGCGTCGTTCTCTCCCCGTTTCTCGTATGCCCTCGCTAAACCTCAATGTTTATGCACTCCGCGGCGGTGATGCGGCTCGATATAATGCACCCACATCGGGCGTAAGACGACACAGCCACTTGTCTACATTGGTATTCGAATCTTGGTGGGAAAGCGATGCCGGTGGAGATTGCGCCAATGGCACAATATCGACGTTTCGCGAAAGAGATTGCGTCGCTTTTATCGGAGGTATGCGTAGAACTGGTTGCTTAAATTGGAATTTTGTTGAAAACATGTATCTATTTATGGAGATCTAGGTTGTGGCAGTATTATGTCGATTTTATCGAATTCACGGAAATTTGAAGAACTAGGGAAGTTAACGAGAATTTTTACAGCAATAAAAATTTTAATAATTAATTAGGTAAGCGTATTGTAATATATAATAATAGATAAGATTGAAGATAATTAGCTTCAGAAAGAAATCGATATAATGTGAAAGAAAAAGATTTTATTATTTGTTAAAATAATTTAAAAATTGATTTGATAATAGAATAAATTTTAAAATAAAATTTTTCGGGAGAAAAGATGGGAGAAAAATTTTGTATAAGGCAGAAGCAATTTGTTGTATAGAAGTTTTCACTCAGAATTTGTAATAAACTATTGTTACGTTTTAAATGTGCCGAAATAATGTCTCTCGAACATTTAATGATTTATTTCATGTTGCATGTTTGCATTGGCAAGTTAAGGCTATCAATGTAAGCGCTATACGCAGCTGATACGATTTTGCACAGATGCGCTTCAGGAGTAATATTCTAACCGGTATTGGTTTAAGCGATGCGCTCGGGAGGAATATTGACGTTTCTCTCCCGTGGGTGTTGCAGCACCCCTGGTCAGAGACTCTGCCAGCTTTTGTCACAGAGTCTAAATCGCATTCCCCTTGTTTACCCTCGCGTTGAGGGGGATAACTGCCAGTAACAGATTTTGCGTGTGGTCGCTGTGATTCCGTGGTGAAGTGAATGGATCCGCGAAACTGCTCGATCCCTTCCGTCTCAATTGCTTCCGGTGTCTCCGGGCGTGTGTTGAAAACGTGTGATTAATTTCGCGATGCGTAACCCATAGAATGAATGTATCGTGGCGGTTTTTGCAGTGGATTTATGAAAAGATTATTGATTGAAAAAAATATCTTAATATTTATTGCCTCATTATTATTTATGCACAATACGTGTCGCTTTTCACGTGTTTTCAGCTGTGTCTCGTACGTGCCACAAAACTTAATTGTCAATCGCGTAGTTGCAATCTTGAAATTAGTTTTAGTATAATATATTAATCGACGAATCGTTTTACTTGTGTTACAGAATCGTGGAGACTTCGCCTCCCTGGTCCGGAATTTGCTCGGACCGATTTACGGCGACAGTGTTATGAATCTGCTGATAAGACAAGCACGGGATATCCTAGTTTGCGCTTATCATGGCAACTTGGAGAACTTCGTCCGGACTTATCTCTCACCTGCTGCAGCTCTGCTAGCGGAAGTCAAGAATGTCGCCTCCGAAACGGTGAGTTTCTTTACAACGTGATGATTGTGCCATTAGTGTATTATCCTGAAACGTTCACGGTACGATGAAAAAAAAAAACTGCAATTAAAGAAAGCTGCTTACACAGATAGCTAATTCCGCGAAGCAATTAAAGTAATCAGGCGCATGCTCCCCATGTACGGTTAGATATCTGGATCCTGTTTCGCGGGCATGATTACAAAATTCTAGTTACTCTGCCTTTTAAAATACCACGGGTATCGTGGGTCGTAAAATTACATTTGAGAGACCTATCACTCGTGCAATTTTGCCCAAAGTGCACTTTATCTAATTGAACTATTTTAACATAATTTAGTTATAAAAACGAAGAGAATGGTGGGATATTGTATTACGATGTATAAAGTAGCAATCTATATCAATTTTCTTAAATATATTTACTAATCGTAATTTAAGTAATCGTTAAAAATGTAATAGCATAATTTAATATTTCTGGAACTTTCTGATCAAATTGTTTAATGGATTGCAGCGTGGCTGAAATTTAGATTTTGTTTGAAAGATTATTCTCCTAATTGCCTTAACCCTTTTCAAGGGGTCTTAATTAACGCACTCATGTGCCTCACGGATTTAAGATATCGGTTGGGTGCGTCCGCGAATGCTCTCTCGAGACATCCCGTACCCTCGCAATCCGCAATTAAACACGTGTAGGCCACGTGCTTCGACCCAGTGCCGATTTCTTTCGCTCTCTCGAGGGTAAAGGGTTGCTGGTATCCCGCGAGAACAGATATTAAAGGGTTGTTTCTTCGTTATGTCGCTTTGAGGGCTGGCCCACCGACAGTCGCTGCAGCCGCCGTTTACGACAGTTTAATTGAACTCGTCGTCATTAGCACGAGATTGCTTCTCAAAGTGCGCGGTTCGCCTATTGCGATAAGATATTGTCACACGGACGACGTTATGGCGATTTGCATAACAATACGGCTTTTGCATAACAACAGCTAAATTGATTCGAGATACAAGCACGCTTTCCGATTGCGACGTGTGCGTTCTTCTAAAGTTTCTATAATATAAAAATGTGAAATATTCTGTAGTTTTGATGAAGAGTAAACGTACATTGAGAAAAGATACTTAAAAATTTATGTGTGGGATGTAAATTTATTTCACTGAAATAAATCTATATACAGCGAAGTAAAATTTTATTCCTATACTGAAAGAACTTTTCTTTTAATGAAAAAAATACATTTTCCATATATTTTGATGTAAGTATTTGTTTATTCTATTTAAGTAAAAATTACTTTTAAGTAAATAGACATTATCTTACGTATATAATTTTGTATTTTTACATTTTTTTATATTTAAGTAATGTGATTTTACAAATAACTTAATAATATTATTATACTTAATTAAATTGTTTTTTAGATTAAAAAATCTGATTATCTTGAATACAAAAATAGTCTAACAGTAAGAATTTTCTAGAACTGTCAAAAATTACTTGATTAAAAATTATTTCTTTATTTTATTTACATAAATATTTTAATTAAAATTTTTTTAACTTGATTGGACCCCCTGAGTAAATAATTTTTTTTGTGTTAAAAGTAAAATTGTTTGTTTTAAGATTTTTTCTCTCAGTGTAGTAAATAAACCAATAAGAAAAATGAGATATATTTCACAGGAATAAAATATATATTTATTTAATAATATTTTAACAAAAGTATATATTTATTTAAAATGTATATTTTGTCATCAAATTTTGTTATAACCAATGAATATCGATGAAAACACAAGTAACATTTCCTTGCTAATATTTTACTTTCTCAGTGTACATTATATTCTTCCTTTTTCTCCCCAAGCTAGGCAAATTTACATGAGATTTATCGGCAAAACGTGCTCTATACAGCAAGCGCGCAAAAGATGAGAAAGTAAACGTAAGAGTGGATTACGCGGGATTTAAAATTTGCAAGCCGCTCGATCGGCCGCTCTTCTATTACTCGCGCGGCCAAGGGACGATAGCGTCGATGTCGCCAGACAATTCGATACCATGATAGAGCACGTGCTTTTACAGGTGGTGGCTTCTTAAGATAGCACGAAAAGATTCTTGCTCGGGATGCGCACCTGCATTGTCGGTCTAGTATCTTTACTATGGAGCTCGGTGCCCACGCGTGCCTCACGAATATTTACACCTCGTATCTCGCCCGGTCGTCGTCTCTCCCCCTTTTTCCTTGTCACTTTTTTTCCTTATCTGTCGCTTGCGCGCCGTTCTACGCCGAGTGAAAATGTGCCACGAAGAGGCACTTCGCTCGAGTTGACTGTTACGTACGCGAACAGTCGGGCTCGTAAAATCTATTTGCTTGGACCAAACATCCTCCGCGCGCTCTCGTACCCCAGTCCCCGATCTTACTTATCCTACTTATCAATGTCTCCGGTTACGAGCGGAGCAATCTCGGCGAGCGACAGTATTCTCCGTGTCGCGCGTCTTCCTCTGGTATGCCTACGATTATAAGTGAGGACGACATCGTCTCGCGTAAAACGAGAGGACTGTATCGAAACTGAACTAGATATTCCCACGCGTAGCGCTATACTTGAAATATTTCTATCTATTGCAACAATATCTTTTGGCGATTGTCCATTCGCACGAAAACTTCGCGCTGGATTAATATGACGAAGAATTATATACATCGAACTTTTAATTGGAAACTGATGATCTCATACGCTATACGTCATAAATGATATTTTCAAACTGTACACTGAGAGAAATGTTTGGTAAAATCAACCAAAATTTGGTTGAATAGTGATCAAATGAATTTTATAGTGATAGTTACTAAATATATAATTGTTTTGACCAAATAATTTGTAGCCTTAACCAAATAATTATTTTCATATAACAAATTACAAAAAGTTTTGTTAAATGTAACTAAGTTTTTGGTACCAGTAACTATAAAATTCATTTGATCACTATTCTACCAAACGATTTCTCTCAATGTAGAAGAAATAATGATTTGTTTTCACAAGTGTGGTATTTTTTTTGGTCCTTTCGAGGACTCAGCAGGGTGTAACGTATGCAATACGTGACACTAATGATCTCAGCGATGTGCCCTCGCAAATATTCGCGGAGAACGGGACTGCGTGGCGACGTAGGAATGTTGTCAAAGAATGGTAGGTGTATCCCATGGGACGACGATAGCACGAAGGCACCATAACGGTGCTCCGTCTGAACCGATTGACAATGATTGAAGGCTGCGGGCCTTGAGTCTCAACCGTTCGGACCAAGGTCTCAACCTTTGTGTAAACCACCAATATATATCTCCGCCGTGTTATCCGTTGATCTCCTTAATCTCGCGAATACATGAGCTCGGCGCCGCCAACAGAAACGGGAAACGCCGGCCCACGCGTTTGCGCGGTAACACGATTTCACGATCGTTTCGAGCGCGATGATGCTACCTCCCATGGTGCTTCCGCTTCTTCACGTTACTTTTTCGAACGTATTTCAAGCGTGCCTATTGCGCCGCATACGTGCAAATTTCGCCTTGGCTTTGTCGACGCTTTTAGCTTTTTCAGAGTTTGGTAGAACTGTTGTTTCGTTGAATTAAGAATTTGGAAGTTATCAATGCGTAAATGTCACATTTTGATTTGACAAAAATTATGGCAAATTTCAGAAATTTTTCACAAGTATTATTTATTTAGTAATTTTTTGCGTCGATTTTTTTTATTATAAAATTTCTAATATTTAGAGAAATATTATTATTTGTGCTGAGATTGCTCTAAGATTTATAAAGAAGATAGATATTATGTATCATTTATTCTTTTTCTCTTTTTATTCTTTTTTTTTCTAAATCATATCACTTAATATTTTCTTCTTTATATTTATATTTTATATTAAAAATTACTATGCTACATTTTAGTGATTAAGGAAAAATGCATATTTTTTATAAAAATCTAATATGTGCAAAAATAATTATAGATATAATGCATTTCTTTCTTAGAATTGGAATGGTTTTATTTTATTTGGATGGTTGTCTATGGCATAATACGCGAAATTGCATAAAATTACATAGAAAAATGTCGATATAATTTCCCGAAGGAAAAAATAATGAATTAACGTGAAAAAGCAGTGGCCGATCAATAATGCAACTTTGTTTTTTTATCCAGCTATCGAGACGCTATCATTCGTTCAGGTTGACAGTCCCGATTAACTGCCGCATAATTATTCGGTAATTTACGTAATAATTATAAGAGCAATGAAACGGCCACTTACGGAGTGGACACTCTTTTGCATAAGCCAGGAAGGCGACGGATTACATAATCGTTTGTTGCCTCCGGCGTTGATCCGCGCAAAAAGTGAGACGAATTTCTAATGACACCCTTGGTTACATCGTCGAATTGCCGAGCGGATCGGTCGAGCGGCGGCGGCGGACGGTGCGTACACACGTACGAAACAGTAACGGCTATAAAACACGTAACTACGCGTCGCTTCGATAGCAGATCGCGATAAGATAGTCTTTGCCGGTTGTCATCGCTTCGCGAAGGTAGTGGCGAAGACATTAATGACGACAACGCGGCCGTTGCATTCGGGAAGCGGAAGATTGGCCGACAACTTGTTTCCGTTCATTCGCATTCGACGTTTTGCATTAGTCTTATATGTGCTTCATGTATGAATCAAGAGCCCATCTTCGATTAAATATTTTTAGTTGCATTATTAATTCAAGACCAAAATAATGACGTGATTACAAAAATAATAAAATCTCATTAGCCCTCTTTCATTGAATTAAAAAATAATAAAAATGATTACAGTTGTATGAAAAGAATATAATTTCACTATTGAACTTGTAACGATAAATGCAAATATATTTAGTTGGGGAAAAAAGTATTGAAGTGACATAAAGACATGCATTTCTCAAGAATTTCAAAGAAGCGCACATAATAATTTATGATTACATTTTGTATGACGTCGGTTGTTCCGCCTTCAAGATATCGACGTCGCCGTTGTATTCGGCTTTCCTCGGCAAGAAAGCGACGCGGAGAAATCTCAGGGATCGAAGCACTTGTACTTTAGGAAGATTGGAACGAAGATTGAGCGGTTTCTTGCGCTTCCCGGGGAGCGCGCGCGCTCGCGCGTAGGATAGAACCGCCCGAGGAACGGTTCCGTGATGTTCCATGTCCGGGCGGCTAATAAATTAGCCTCATAAAACTACGGGCGCCGCAAAAACCACGCGGCTACTTCGTAAGCTCATAGAGCCGCGTCGAGAAATCCACCTCGGACAAGCCGCACGCGAGTTATCCGTAGTCTCTCGGCGGTCCTCTTGAAGGTACGATTTAATTGGTAGTCGGCCTCGTCGTGCCTTTCACCTCCAGCGCATCCTTCAGCCGTGAATTGCGCTTCTTAAGCAGGTTATTGTATCCGTTCAATTCGGCGCGGCTCCGTTTGCAGGGAATTTATCTGTATCAATGGAACCAATGAATGTGTGCGCTATCACTTTCAATTTAATCAACATGGAAGGGAGGTGGAATAATCAATGCGAGGAAGACGCGTTCGGGTTTCAGAGATAATAATACCCGATTAGAATGCACACGCAATCGTGAGACTGTAATTATCGGAGCGGACGAAATGAAACACGGTATCACCGCGCAATCGTGGTCAGCGAAATTCAATTAAACCTCCCCCGAAAACTCGATTTACGTGATGCAGGTCTCGCGAGATCCATTACGCGCGGAAAATCCGTGCACGCGATGCATCGTACCTCGCTGTCGCGCCACAATGCGAGGAATCAAGTTGGAAATCGGAGAAAGTAGCTACCGTAAATCGGCGAATCGATTGGCAGCCTAGATCCTAGAAAGTGGGCGCGGAAACTGTGATTCCGGCTCTCGAGAAGCTTTTCCGTTTGTTCCACCAACTAAGAAACCGCTTCTGCTCTTGTGCGAATGCACGTGTGTACGGCTTTGCGGATTCGCATGCACGCACGTACGCACGCACGTACGCACTGTGGCTTCCTGTTCTCTCGGTCGTTAAGCAGTCGCCGCCGTCGCCGCTGTCATTGGATAGTATCTGTGTACTGGCGAATACATAAAAGCTCGTCCGATCGTAAGTTGTGGGCGTAAAAATATTCACCGGCCCTTGCGGCTGTATTTACGCACGTTACGCGTATGCGTGTCGGAAATACACCTCCTGTGGCTCGCGGTGTCTGGTTGTCTCCTCTCGTAAAAACCCACGGTTGTCTCTTTGAGGTGTTACGAAGCGCAAGATTTTGTTTGAAATATATGTGAAAATGGGGTATTTCATATACGATCGGTATTATCCCGCGTGAATGTTACTGTTACGTTATTACGATCGCGTAATCGCTCACTTACCATCGACTTTCTTTATATCCCAATTCTTTACCATTCGAGTTACAAGTTTATTTCATTAAATTTTTATAGATATAAATCATAATTTTAAAAGCCATTTGCGAACTGTATCGTAAATCAGTTGATATCGAAATTAATAATCCATATGTAAATAGTTTTATATCGCAGTATTATCACTTATCGAATATCAATATATTATAATCGCGAATTAATTATCCTTATCGATAGATTTCAATCGATTTTCATTCAGTTATGGTTATCTTATCATAAAATATGTGCAATATGTAAATGCTAAAGAATGCAGATTTTATAAATTGAGATTTCTAATACAATATTGTAATATTATTTCATAATAATTATCTAACGGATAGGAATTTTGAATAAGTAGTTTCAATATCTAAATATTTTACATAAATTAACAGAATATAAACCAATGCAAATTCAATGCTGGTCTAATATTGATTAATATTATTTCGTGATCAAAAAAGATATTGATTTTTGATATTCACTGATTGATTTAGATATTCACTGATAATATTTAAGAGGAATTTTTAATAAAAGCTATAAAAGGAATAATTGACATAGAAGTACAATAATATGATGTGTAACTATACGAGGCTATATATGACTCTCCTACATGATCTTTGTGTCTCGAACAAAGCACATCGCTGTTCTGAGATTAACGCGTGTGCCAAGTTTTCCATTTCGAACTAAGGTAAACTGAAATGAAGCAAACGAATGTAATGTATTCTATATTTAATCCATCCAACGCCCCGGCATCGTACTCTTTCCGTTCTCCCTTTCCTTTTGCCCATGCTCGTACTTCATAAGCTCGTAATCTCTTTACGTCGTTATCTCAGGCGGAACGTAACGCATAATCCGCCTATGCGGTCGTTGTACCCCAAAAAAGACACGATCCCAGCGACGACGAGTCAGATCACGACGGTAAATTCCGCGCGTCGCACCGAAGAAGACGGAAAAAGATTATCTCCGTGTCTCCGCAATAACGATTATCATTATTATCCAGCCTTTGCGCGCGGTCATTTGATGCATCGCGGCATCTAATGTGTCGCGTAAATGCGTAAAAGTGCCCTACACGGTGTGTAATGATAATTTAGAATCGTTTAATCACGGCGCTGAGAACGCCGGCGGGAATTCGCCTTGTCTCCGTAACCATAACTCCTCGGTAAGCGGAGTAGCTTCGAACTGGACAGATCAGCCGCAGAAGTAAACTTGTAGCTTTTAATTCCTTCTAATCCGCTGTAATTAATCCTCGGCGGTGTGTTCGAGTGTTTTTCTTTTATCTCACGTGAAGCGTATGTACGTTTATACGTGTCATACTGGATGCACATACAGAGAAGAAATGTTTGGTAAAGTCAACCAAAGTTTGGTTGAATAGTGATCAAATGAATTTTATAGTGATAGTTACTAAATATATAATTGTTTTGACCAAACAATTTGTAGCCTTAACCAAATAATTATTTTCATACAACAAATTACAAAAAGTTTTGTTAAATGTAACTAAATTTTTGGTACCAGTAACTATAAAATTCATTTGATCACTATTCTACCAAACATTTCTCTCAGTGCAGTGACAACTTAAGAAAAAAAAGATGAAACTCTAAAGATCAATCTTGAGCAACTAGAGGAATATATTTTATTTTCGTCCGAGTATCAAAAATTAATTTGTACTCATGAATCAAGTTTCGGCAGTTGAAATTGCATCTTCCGCAATTAGGAGAAAGTGCACGACTTCTACCACTATTTCATATACACCTAAACGCACGCGAAGTTTTCTTATTGCTCAAACGGTTGGCACACGCGCGCGTATCGACTTTCCAGCCGGACGTTCGCGCTCGGAAATTAATTGAACGATTGCCACCCTCGGCTACTCATTATACGCGCTTTAATTCGCACTGAGCCGGCTCGGCTCGGCTCGGCGCGGCGCGACGCGGATCGTATTCCGGCCGGACGGTTGTCGTTCTCGTTTGCTTGCCGAGACCCGCACGAGCGCGGAACGGCGCGGGAGACTCGCGCGAAAACCCATTATACGCCTTGTAATAAGCACTTTAACGTGCCGCCACGTGCACGTTCAGGAAGATTTTCATACGTCGAGATGATATTAAATATAATACGGTAGTAAACCTGAGATCATCAGTGAGGTAATTAGATCGACATTGCGGTATCTTTTTACTGGACAGTGGTAAATTCTTCCTTCTAACTTCTTTAGAAGCTCCGTATAATTTATTGTTTATTATGTCCTGCCATTTAACGTGAGGATATGAAGAAACAAATGCGGCAGTTACGAAGCAGTCGGATCAATTACGTAGAAAATTATACGTAGAAAAGTTAAAGGGAAATGAAATAATCGCGGTAATTGGTCTGTCCTTTTTGCCGGAGCGATAGATGAGGAAGCGTCGCAAGTAGCGAGGAACGTGTGAAATGAATACCGACGAAGAAGCCGTACGGCGCTCACACAGTGAAAGCGTAGCAGTAGTTCCCGTTCTGATTGATTGTCAAGGAGATTGAGTATCTCGGATTTATCTCGCCTATGTGCGAACGACGCTGCGTAATGACGCGGGCGCGTTGCAGAGCACGCGTACAAGCGAAATTATTCGCGCCGTGTACATGATTATGTCTTATCGTGCGAAAATCGGTTTATCGACGGCCTGTCGGATTTCCCATTAATGCCCGCGTCCCGACAGCGGTAGGCGGATATACCATTATCGCGACGTCGAGGCGACAATGTCTGATAGATTGGTACCAATATTCATACACGAGGTACACATAGCACACTTCCTTCTTTCTGATCTACCCCCCCCCCC